>JAHWFP010120865.1:0-15790 GCA_023313725.1 Lithobius niger | reverse complement strand
AGATGGGCAACCGTTACACCCTTACACACACAAGCACACGCCACGCCAACGTCGGACTTCGACCCATCAGTAAACAGGCGCTGATAACCGGCGTACTGAGAACTCAGCCGCCGGAACTCCTGTAAGTACCTTGCTGGTAGAGTTCATTGGGGAATCCTGCTAGTGTTACTGGCACATCAAGTGGTGTTCTAATTAAAAACCTTTCTGTACACGAGGATTTTGCAAACGAAATGGCTACCCCTCCACCTTGCACACACTAGAAGCTGAGAAATTTCACTCGAATTCAGCGCCATCGTCCCTCTACTTAAAACGTGCAACACTGCGTTTTGCAGCATTTGATGTCACAGGTGACAAACAAGTTCAAATACTCTTAGCAAGTGTTGGCTAAAATGACCTCACTTTCGTTACGAATTTTTGTTCTCCGCTAAGCTGGTTGTTCTCCGACTTTTTTGAAATTCATTCCTTGTTGAAAGACAACTGAACCCAGTTCCCAGTATCATTGTGGAAAGGATCACTTCTCAAAAGAGAGGCCTGGCTCCAGACGAGAGCACAGTTTCTCACATTGCCGAGCATAAACAGTTAACCGTGTATCGTGAGTTTGGTTCGATTTCAAATGAGGCTGTTTTGTTTCTGTAATTAGAAATGGTCAGACTAGGAAGGTGTTAATGTCTATGGGTCCCAAGACGGTTATACTTGACAAACCTGCGAGACTACACTAGCTTTTGAATGCGAAGAAATTAATGTGGCTGGATTTCAAAGTGATTTTTCTACTCTTCAATTATGGAAAAGCAGTAAATCAAAATCAAAGACTGATTTATTGTTTCTGTTTTGGTTTTTGCAGAAACGTAAAAAACGAATACAAGTATAAGTCACATAAATGTGCAGACTGTGATGTCATGGGGGACCTGGAAACTATAATCAGATTTGAAATCTGTACGGAAGTCTTCACTCCTGCAAACATTCACTGTCTTCTCCCAAGTCGACAATTGATAAGTGGTTGTTTTCTCACACAGTGATTTTTAATGGAGCAAGGAAGGTAGATGGGGAGATTTTTGGCTCATAGTTAAAAATACATTTTTTAAATTACGAATTTATACATAAAAACAGTAAAACTCGAATTGTTGTTGGTTATAATCTGGCTAGTAACCAATGAATCGTTTTTACACTTGGCACAAGACTTTGCTGCTGAAACACAAATAGGAACGTTGATATAACGAGTGTTCATATAGCTTCATAATGCAGGTTTCTAACAACTACTTGTTTCAAACAATTAGTACTAGAATCATGCATGCATGTTTCATTAAGGACTTTTTGAATTTCAGACGTTTATTGATTTAATGTAAGGTAGTAAATTATTTTAAAAAACTACTACTAAGGCATAAAGTATTTATTGATCTTCAGAATAAAATGAACACCAAATCTCAAATGAACTGAAAAGGAAATAGCTATTGAAATTGAAATCGAAAATTGTGTTCATTATGCTTAACAATGAGTTGGACCAGGCGTGCAATGTTGCCACTTATGCCAGTTCACACATTAAAAAATCAAAAATACTGAGAACACTACATAGATATAGAAGATATCTCAAAGATATAGAAAAAAATATGAGAATTGACTAGCGTAAAAGTAATAATAATATCAGTAGTAATATCATTAAAACTAAATTAATGAGCACCAAAATCGGGCCTTTTTTTTTGAAAGTGTATAAAGTCGGTAAGGTTAACAAGCCACTTGAACACACTTAAATTAGCGCCAAAACCGTCTGTTCACCTAAGGAAATCGTTACACGAACCACTCTTACAGCAAAGAAGTTTCGCTAGCATTACAGTTTTTATTTTTGTAACAATTAATTTGACATGTAACTGGACTTAACTGAACGAATGGCAAATCCGCTGCAAGAAAGGTGCAGAGAATTTTAAAGTTAGTTTACGGACAGCCTTTAAATGGCGTATAGCTCCAGCGAGCCCAGACCCAAAGATTTGAACCGTAGGTGATAAAGCTGAACACCAAATAGCGATTTAATAAAACGATGCTGGGTGGATTCAAGGAGGTATATATCATTTAGAGGGTAAGGCGACCAAACGGGATTAGCATACTGTAAAGGATATCAAACAAAGACCTTGAAGACCTAATTTGGTTTTTAAGAAGCATCCTGAAGTGAAAACCGATTGGCCCACGCCTAAATGATGACTGGCATTTGCCACCACATGGCCACAATGAACCGAATATTTTCAGGTCAAGTCGAACCAAATACCATGGTCCTTGACCAAATACCGATATCCTTAACCAAGGTCCTTGAGTGAGCCAGGTAGGGAAACACCATCCATAACATATGCAAACTCAATCGTTTGGGCATGAAAGCTTTTACATTTGACCCTGGAAATTGGCAGTCATGTTCCACATGAGAAACGTAATTTATTCAGATAGGACTTGGAGGTTGTTCTGGGTGCATATAATGGCAGAATGCAGTTTGAGGTCGTTTTCAAATTTCTGTTGTTGAGCATTTCGAGAGTTGCATAGACAAATCGTTTAGGAAAAGATGTGAAGATGAAGATCTAGGCTAACATAACCGAGTACATCACTGCTTTTACATGTGGTGCTGGAAATATGTTGTTGCCAGTCATGTGCCCAAAGAGATATATAGTTTAGTTCAGCTTGGACTTGGAGGTTGTTCTGGTTGCGGAAAACAGTTTGTGGTCATCTTCACATGTATGTTGTTCAGCATTTCTAGAGTTACGTGACAAATGGTTTAAGAGAAAGATAAAAAGAAGAAGATGAAGCATATGCCGCCGTTTTTAGCTTCGAAATTTAGTTACATGGGAACTTATTCTTTTGCATTTATTACTATTCAGTGTATTGTTCTGTACTATACAATTTATTGTTGTTGGGAAACAAATATTTCTTCTTGGTATTGCATCAGAACATGGAGGAGCAATTTTAGGGCAATAAGATGCTTTTAATGCTTCCTGTAATAAACGTAATCCAGACAACATGTTTTTTGTTTAATTTCTTTTTTTTGCTACATGGTGGAATATAGTAAGATAAACCTTCAGCAGTAGATAAACTAGTGCGAAACAGAAGATAAAGTCTTACTGAGAGACTTATGTTGTTACATGTTTAACTATCAATTACACTCTTGCCCCAGACAGGTACAGGTGACAACCGGGATCAATAATGGCACAATAATGACAACATCATCCAGTCTCATGATTACGTGACACCATGATAACAACATCAACTATAATAAAAAAACATTAAAACTGGTCCACAGCTACATCTACGATGCCGCCCTTAAATTATTTCAACAACAGTAATAGTCAATTTCACTTTTAGACTGACATAAGAAAATCACAATTGATCAGTGAAAGAAAATCAGAACTAAAATAGGCATGGAGTTTCACATCAAGCTAGCACTGGATTTTGAACAATCTCTAGTCTATAGGTACATTATAGAAACATGTTCAACGTATAAGTGTGCAGTGCTCCAACAAATGAAGCTCAGAATTTGTTGATCTTGCTAAAGACAAATTACAACTACAGTGTCATGTCAAACAAAACAAACGTCACGTTTGTGCAATTAAAGAATGTGCTCTGATTTAACCTTTCTGGTGCACGTATCTTATGGTATTCATACAATTGTAATTTAGCAGTAAGTTCCTTAATTAGTACTTGAAAATAATAATCAATGCCCCTAAAAAAGGTCCAGGTTTATGGTAATCAAACTATTGCATTTAACAGTAATTTTCTTAAGTGGGTCTTGAAAATAATAGTTAGTGTCCCTAACAAAAGAGCCAAGCTTGACTGTAAATGCCTCGGTATCCTCGTGAGTAACGTAATAAGACATTGACCCTAGAATAGTTGCTGTAAAGATACATATGGTTCAGGGTAAAACATTCCATTATATTATGATCAACACTTATCTTATGTTTTCCAATTTTTAAAACAACATCGTATGACTTCACTTAATGCTTCCAAAGCTTCCAACATTGTAAGTGCACAAACTCCCATAAAAAGCCCAAGAACTCCCCCAATATCGCTGTACAACTTAGGTAAATCATACGAATAGAATTCTTCCACACTTTCCTCAGTGTTGTCTGCGTATATTACAGTTAACTCAGCCGTTGCATTGACTGACTGTGATCGCTGAATGCGATCAATGTTGACGGTATAAGCTGTGGTGGTACATACGCGGGGACACCCACATTGTTTTGCTCCTGCATTTGAAAAAACTTCGTATGTGTTCTTGTAAGTCGTGAATGCTTCTTCTGCTTCGGAACAGTTATGCCTGCTTTGAGATTTCATATACGGAAAGCTGAAAATGTACAATAAATAAAGTTTCTCGTTTTTGCAAATGTTCTTTAGGTCTGTTGTTATAAACTGTATTATTCACATGCGCATTTCAAACTAAGTTTAAAAAATATTTATTTATATTTTTATACAACATTATTCTTGATCAACTTTTTTTTCTTTATCGTAAGAATTCTTCAGCATCGTTATCAATTCAATAGACTGTCTTTGATGTGACGCAAGAGTACCCCAGTATTGGTCTAACACAAAAACTAAATCAAATCCCGCTCATATTTTGCCACAACACCAGCAATAAGTAATTTTAATCTCTGCACCTATCTTTGATTTAACCATAACACTGAAATAGTTTGGAACCTTTAAACCATTTAAAAACATAAGCAGTCAGGCCCTTAATTACAAGACGCGTAGAATTTTCTTCACTAATGTAAAATAAAACAAAGCAATACTTTAAGGAGAAAATAAAACGAAACGTAAATGTATAAAGATGGCTTACTGTACTACGTTATTTCTAGTGAATGAATTTCGCTGTTTGGTTTGTTTTCTTCTTTCCTGTATATAATTTACAGCAATTTGTGTATATTTATTTAATCCTTCGTTGAGCCTTTATATTTATTTATTGCTTATCGCCGCAAGCATTCTCGGTCGCATGAAACCTGAGGCACTGTTGTGACCCTAATAACGGGCTCAGCGAGTTTCATTTTTATGCTGGTGGTGGAATGTACCATATCGACAAAGTTGTTAAGTCAGTGATCTGGGGACGGATTGGGCTGCCAATTAGAATCCGGTTTACTCCACTTCCATGAAACGTAAGCGCATAATGGTGGCTTACTGAACTTCGTTGTTTCTAGTGTTGATTTTCGCTATTAGGATTGTTTTGTCCCTTCTTTTATATAATTTTCAGCCATTTGTGTACATTTATTTAAGCAGTATTTAGGACGAATTACAAGGTACAGTAGGTAAGGCTAGTGTGACAACTGCAGCTTACGCTCACACCACGAATTTTAAACAGGATCTATCAGAATGAAATGTTTGGAAGTGTCAGTTACCGACAAACCTATCATTTTATGTTAAGAGAGTGATCTCACCTACCTAAAACTTTTTAAACTCATGCGTTTTCTGGATTTTTCTTCAGTGGACGACTCAAACCGATGGAAAGTTTTTAGTTCAACTCAAACGACACTGGGAAACAAAAGCTCGCCTCGCCGAGTATTAGCACTCGTACAATAAAAATTTCAAATCAAACTTATGATAAAGGACTTTCTTGACTTTCAGCTAAAAGTAACATTTTCAGCTAGAAATTCAATTTTTATAGTGTATAGTACTTTTTCGATCAGCAATAGTATCTTCAGTCAATCAGATTTTCATTATGAATGATTCCAATGATTTTTATAATACTCACTTGCATTTTGCTATTTTGTTTAATTCCAGGTCCGTGCAGTTATTCCAACACTCAATAACCATCTCTTTTGAATCACATGGTTTTTCGACTGTGTTCAGAAATTTGAACTGTGAAAAAAAAAACCCGTAATTATAATAATAAGGATAGTTACCACAATAGTAATAGGCACTGGAAGGGGCGCGACCCACTAACACCAATCCCAATTAAAAGCAACCACGGTACATAGAAATTAGAAAAAAAAAACGGCAATTGAAAATTTTGGCAGATAGTAGTGGATAGTGTCGGCTGGGTTGTGAGCCGCGATACCATACCGCAATGTGTGATGGTGGAGGGGGTGGGGGGTTGTCTAGAAGCAAAACCTCTTGATAAATATTGTACAAATTAGTTAGCAGCATAAAACAAATTACATGTTGCACTGAGTATAATAGACCATTCTCAAGTTATAAAATGGCTTATATTATTTTATGTTGTTTTATGAATTTATTATATTTTTATTTTTTTACTTCCTATTTTTATTACATATTTTGGTATTGTAGCATATCTAGAAACAAAAAAGATAGGTTTACCACGTTTTGTAAATGGTTACCGGAAGGGGCGTGAGCCTCTTACACCGGGACCAAAATCATAGTGCGAAGTGTCTAAAACAATTAATGTGTCCGCTTCAGGAATCTGTGAAAAAACTGCTTATTATAGTGTCTGCGGCCTATCTTGAGTTTGCCCCAGAACGAACACAGATATTCGATTGTATGTTTTCGATAGCAGAGTACCTTATTGATATCCTAGATGGTTACAAAAACAATGTTGGCCGTCGATTAAAGCCGCTTCCTCCAGGAAGACGTAGCCGCTCATAAAATACCTGCAGGAATCAAGATACGCTGCGTAGACAATAAGGTCTGTTTTAAAAGAAGTAAGTACAAATTAATTGCTCGAGACGAAATCAAGTATTTACTTGCGTTTTCATTAAGACTTAAGGCTAATACAGCAAAAACAAATGCAAGATATAAAAAAATAGATACTTCTGCTGTAGCTTATAAAGCTCTGAAAAGAAATAATTGAAACTGTAAATAATTTAATAAGTTTTATACATTTTATGTAAAATCAAGGTAGGAAAAACTTCTACACAGTTTCCACGGAGACAGCGGCACAAACAAACTGCTTACCAACCTTTCCTTAAATTTTGCTGCAAAGCTCTTCAAGTTACGAGTCAAGTTCTGATTGACTTATTTCACACAACTAGATTGTATCCTTTCACAACGCCGACAGTAGGGGCCTCTTTTGCCCGTTAAAAGCTAGATCCGTTCTTCAGGTAATTTCACCCATGACGTGATAATTGCTTTAATTTTAAGGCAGAAACAACAAACAAATTTTTTTTTAATTAATTTCTTTTGAGCCTTAAGTCAGCCGAAGCAATTTAATGCTTATTTCACTGAACCAGCTCAATTTTGAACATTACAAGACTTTTAGAGAAGAAGAAATATCTGGTAAAGGGAGGTGCCAATCCGATGATTCGATCGGGGAAACCTCCAATCATCGTAGAGACCGAAAGATTGTCCAGAATTTGCCAGAATAGTTCCCATAGCCGCTGAAGGAGCATGGTAGCAAAGGTCCCCTTTCCAGGGGTTCGACCAGATCCACAAACCTCCAGCAACCAGGCTGAGCTCTCTCACCGCTCAACCACGATGGTTTAATACAGAATCTAATTGTCTTTAGCACAAATCATTATCTTGATTCATTAAATAACGGTTAAGCTAAACTAAGTTTCCACCAGGAAGACAGTCGACATTGGGTATAAATCTTACAGTATTAAATGTATGTATTAACAAGGACCATGGCCTTTTTGCCGCTACTTTAAGATGACGATAGTATTCTTGCTGTTGTTGCTGTTGGCCTTCATATGGCCTTCATTAAATGCTGGTAATTAGGCTACACAAATAATATGCTGACAGCTGAAAACTTTTTAGGTATCTATACTCTGGAAACATGTTTGTGTTACCGTACCCAAACCAATCTGTTCATAGTGTGCTACAGGTTTTTTTCAGGGTCTTTTATAATTTTTGGGGACATGGGGGTGTGGTTTAAAAAATAACTTTTAATTCGACTTAACTGCAGCCAACACTTTAATATACATACTAACTTCTGCCACCGCGCAATTATTTAAAAGCAGTTGTTGCAACGATTGATGTGCAGTTTCGTATTTATTATTATGAATTCATTTCGATTACTAACATTTTTATTACCATACTTACATGTTTTTTAATCAAGTATACTTGACTAGCATATCCTTTGTAAACTGTCTGCATTTGACTGAAGGCGTGATATTGACACGTGTTGTCGAAATCCTCGTGGAAATAAAACTAAACGGGAGAAAAATACGTAGTTAAAAAATCATACAGGCAAGATGTTGCTTAAGAGACTTTTTAACGGCCTTGTTCTCTAACATTTCATTGAGATAATTACACCGGCGTTCACACCAGAGATCAACGGACTAAGATCACCTTGCTGATATGTAGTTTATACTTTCTATTGCACTGTTTTCTATCCTTCAATCTTGTATAATTGATAACGATTTGTGTGTGCCGTATTAACTATTTATTCAGCATTGCAGTTGCTTTGCGTTTACTTTGTGTTCCTTTTTCTGTTCAATATCGTTCTGACCTAATATCATACTTAGCAGTACTCACAGTCGGTCCAGGAAGTCTTCATTTTAATCTTAGAGATTCGGCTTAGACAATGGGGGAATCTGGGTTGCGTTCCCCGATTTTGTGCCTTAGAATCTCAGAGTCATGTTATCTCTATACTACACAAGTTATTTAGCGAATGATTTTAGCTGGTGTGTTATTGTGCATCCTTTATTGGTGTGTAAGCATTAAACCATTATTTAAAGGGCTAAATGATAAATTACTCATTATTTTGCTCCATTGTTTTTGCCAACTTTCAAACAATGAAACCTGCATAGAAAGTCGATTAATATTCCAATAACATCATTAGGAGGCTCTACACTACAGTTGGATAGATGCGTACAGGTATATTTTGTTGTCACTAGCCCAGTTTAAAATGGATGAACTAAAGGAGATGAGTAAAACCTGTTGACTATACTTCATGCGGAGTTTTTGAGAAAATTGTATGTGGATCTTGTTTGGATGATATATGTCCCTTCAATACTGCATTAATATTACCGTAATGTGTCTAAAGAGGGTACATTACTGTGATACTACTGTGTACAGAGGAGCAAATTACTTTCATGAGAATCTTAAGCACAATTCAGTGCTGCTAGTTTACAGTGGTTTCTAAAAGAAGGTCTTTATTTTTTATAAAATTTCGTCTTAGTGAGGCTAACTGACTTAATCACTGCTGTCTCACGCTACAAAACTACTAACAAAGTGAGACCATTCCAGGAAATTTTAAAAACGTAATTTCAAAAGCACGTACCATAACTCCAAACTTTTCTGCAAATTCTTTGCCATCTAAGGTGTAGGGCTTTTCCAACTCTCCTTTCAACAACATAAAAAGTGAAGAGTTTTTGCCAAGCTTCTCAGCAAAAGCTTGAAGTATACTTTTTCGGATGTCCACTTGCATTTTTAAGAATGTAAAAGGCCCACGATATGGCAAAGGATCCACTGAAATACCAAAAGAAAGTCAATGTAAAAGAAGACAATGTTGTAAAGTTCGTGTGGGATAATAACAGTCAGCATTAGAGTCTGGCCTTGTAAGCATACAAGATACACTAATTTCAAAAAGAAAGAAGAGACTATTTCGACTGAGACATCAACCCCAACTTTTTCCATTCTAGGCTGGGAGTCCCAACCAATGCACTCCAGTAGCAGATCCTGGCTACAGGGTCCAGCTGAGCTTAGAAGCTGTTCAACCTTGATTAGAGCTCCCAGTCTGGTATGTCAGAAGTCCTGGGTTCTAATTCCAGTAGGTGCATTTGCCTTTACATAGTATAACATAGTAAAACATAGTATAAGCGTACCGCTCATGCAGCTCTAGTAGGTGTAAACATGTATAGCACAGTAAGAAGCCAACAAAAACAAAAATAAATATGCAGTAGATAAGACAACAGGTCCAATATTCTGGTTGAGAATCAGATACAAAGAAACGAAATGTCAAGAAAAAGTAGGTATCATAGAAAATACAAAGTAATGAAAGACAGGACAAACCTGTTGAAAACTGTCGTCTGCATCCAGTACGAGCGCTGCCAATCTTTATCTACTTGGCCCAAAGTTACCCCACCATCCATCCCATTTCTGTAGCAATCACCAAATCAGGTGCATGGGCCGGGTAAAGTAGCATTAAACCACCGCATTACATCATCAATGTTCCTGGGATGTCTGTCTTAGCTTCACAACGTTCAAGGTCGATGGGTGATACCCGCTTGTAACAGCACAGTTCTACGTTTCTGCTCCTCCATTTCATCAGCATTATGCTTCAACGGCTCGTAAATGCATGAATGCTGACGTCTGCATTAGCAATAGGTAGATGAAGCTCGCCAACAACATGTGTAACACTTATGGTGGCCAAACGTAACAAGGCAGCAACGGTAAGATAATCCAATCGTTGTGTATAATGTGGAATCCGGAACTGAAATGAGAGTGCACAGATGGTCCCTAAAGCTAAACTGCCACCCCTCCTCCCATGGTGGCCAAAACCAGCTACAGATGACCGCATAAACATGCCATATATTATTATGTACAGAGCAATGGTATAGTAACAATATTGTGTATATATATATATAATCTTTCCTTAACTTTCCATCCTTCCATGTTTTCTGCGATGCGCTCAACATTTCCCCCAACCAAGGTACTGGTAGCCGTGACCTTCGTAGGAAATGGGTGGCTTGGTGGTAAGAAGTTGCGTTGTGTTCCTTCACCATAATTATGTCTTCACCCACACTAATATACGCCTGGGCCTTAGGGAGTTTCGGGTGAAGGGAGTGGGAGTTCCCGTTATGCAATACTATATCATTTGTGGAAATGCAGACTGGTGGTAAAGAAAGGGACTCTGTGCTCAAGCGTTCACTTTTCTGTGCCGAAACTGGTGCAGCCTGTGGGTGGAAACTGAACTCCCTGCCGGGCCCTCCTGTTCCATTGGTCATGAGATTTGTTTTCCACTTGTCCTATCTGTCCCAATCAACTGCCCTTGTGCTGGGTCTCGCACATAGAATTTGTGTACCTTGCCAATATTAATTGGGAATCATAATTGCTCAAACTTGCTATGACATAATCGATAGGTATTTTCGCTCTTCTTTCTCGTTACACAAAAAGGTCCACTGAAATGATCTTGTAACTCTTCGAGATGCCTTAGCAGCCAAACTAAGAACTTGTTTCTTCTTAGTGACCAGATTTCCTACGTGAAACCCTAAGTTAACCCTCCGTTGATCATAATAAACATTCTGCCTGTTTCTGCCTTGGCATACATATCCTGAAATCCTTTCATTATGTTTTCCTGCTTTGCCACGCAATTCCTTGCCCCCTCCAGACGTCGGACTGCTTTTACTGTCGTTACCCATGGGTTAGTACATTCCCGCCTGAGGCACAATTTAGTCGGGGAGTAATTATTTGGTTCGTGGACCGATGCCTGAACTATAAACCTGATAGTTTCCACGTGATCTCTCTAGTATAATTTCTGATATGTAATATTGAGAAGTATCATCTTGATACTCTTGGTCACCGATTCAGTGATGTTCGATTGTGGACTCCTTTCTTTCCTTGGTGTACTTCAGGCCAGCGCCATTTTTGCTATTCGTAATGGTTGTGAACTGTTAACTCTCAAACACCCATGCTATACGTTAACTACGTTTCACTGTTAACACTAACTAAACCGATCCAGGACTGCAACACCCTACCACAATGGTAGCCATATATGAAAGAAATGATCGGAATCAGGTGAGTAATGTGGACTTGCATTCAATAAGCTGTGTTTAGTCCAGATCTCTTCCTCTGAGTCTGATGCCGTATGCAACGCCTGGTCCGAAGTCTTCCTATTGCACTACACACGTAAGGTCGACAGCAATAAATGTGTCTCATTTACGCTGCATCTTGTCTTTTACACTCACAACATTTAAGATGGTGATCACGAAAAATCACAGCGTCACTCCCTTTCCACTCACTGTTTATAGTCTAAGATCTGATACCCCACAACCGTGGTATTTCCTGATTGTCCACTCCTCCTTTTCCCATTACATTTTCCCATTGAATATGTCCAGCCCTCGTGGAGGTCTGTCCACATTGCATCCTGTGCCGGCATTGGATTCCTGAAGTTGTCTCCCGACAGTTGTCATTTGACTCACTGAAGGTTGTCCACAACTCTGACAAAGCTCACTGCTTGGTGCTCTTCGCCAACAATGACTTCTCCCCATGTTGGTCTTTTTCTGCTGATGGCATTCCATTAGTAGGCAATAAGTTGCGGGCCATGAAAGGTACTGATCAGGAATTGCACTCGGCTTCTCACCCTAGTAAACAGGAAGAGGTCTGTGGTGTTAGCCAGTTTGCATATTGATCGTATCAATATTTTTTTCCTTTGAAGGGTTTTACCTACTGAATGTCAGTGGTGTCACCGGCCACTGACGGTCTGTCACATTCTTGATGGTGTTTGTTTGTCACCATTTCCACCTTCTGCAAGACATAGCGTGTCAATTGGGCGATGATTCTGTCCTCCAATGCGGGATTTTTCAATTTTTTTAGGAGGACCAGATATACAATTAGATCGAAATTTGGGGTTTGGTTAACATCTCCGTAATATGTGGTGCAGTGGCATCCCGGACCACTGCAGTGTAACTGAGATTAGCACTAATGACGTAGCTGTCAATGTGCCATTAATCTTCATTCCACCCATTGGTCGGTTGTCAGCAACCTAGTACATGTTCGCTCGAAGGTGCTCCTCACCGAAGATGATGCTTTCCTATGGAAGTCCATTTCCTGCACATCCAGAGCCCATTTTGGCCTCCTGAGTCAGCTGTCTATTGTTGATTTCTCCTTGTCGTTATAAATTCAAGAAATGTAGTCTACTAATGATTTCTCTTTCCCTTTCCCATTGATGAAGTCAATCTTATACAACTGAAATAGGACTGGGCAATCTTATTATCCATTTGATAGGTGCTTGATCGGTGTCGAGGAAGGACTGAATATTATCTACAAAGCAACGAAACTTGTGCATTTCAAAAATTGCTGTCGTAATTTCCAACTCAGTCGCTGAATACCTCGATTCTGCTTTGCTCGTCCTCCTCCCAGAAAATGCCACCGATTTTAACCCCTTGTCCTGGTACATGCTAGGAAGTATCGCTGGAAGTCCCTTTCAACTTGCATCCGTCTTTATGTGGAATGGTTGAGTCGAGTTTGGTAACTTCAGGGTACAGTTGATAATTTGCTCATTGAGGTGGTTTACCGCAGACTCACACATGTCACTCACATCCATTTCGTGTCTTTTTCGGTAGATTGTAGAGAGGTGTTGCAGTAACATTGAAGGACGGTATGAATTTCCTATAGTAACCATACAGACCCCAAAATCTTCTCAATCATTTGAGTCTCTTAAGTGCTGTGAAGTTCCACATGACGTACATATTTTCCCACTGTGGATAAATGGGCCCAGGTTTGAATACATGCCATAAGTATCTGAGTTCCTTTACACAATGAAACTTTGTGTATGTTGACTGTTATGCCTGCATCCAGCAACTCCTGTAGTACCTCCTGCCTATTCTTCACATGCTCCTGATACGTCGCATAAAAGATGCAGATGTTGACCACGTAAATTACACAGATTCTATACAAACTGTCGCCCAGAACAGTGTCCATGGGCCTCATAAAAAAATTCGGCACATTCTTCAGCCCGAAAGATACAAAATGGAATAAAAAGATTTGAATCTGATAATCTGTTTGAATTCTTCGGAAAGAGATATCTGTAGGTATCCCCCTTTCAAGTCCAATACACTGAAGTAGTTTGCCCTGCTCTACATGGCAAACACTTAGTGACCCCTGTTGCATACCATCACATTGATAGGGGTTTGAGAGTTCAAGGCACGAAAATCAATATAGAAGCGTTTTGACCAGGGAGTCCATGTTTTTTTGGGACCAAAAGCTGATGCTCCCCGAGAGTTGATGTCTGTCGATATCACGTCCTGAGATAATGCAATTCCAATCTGGTCCTCCATAATTCTTTAAGTGCAGATATAGGCTGCCCTGTAAGGGCTCAAGGGCGGTTGTGTCCCAAGTTCCAGTCAATGTGATGCTCCATTAGGTGTGTCCTACCCAATATACCTCGGTTGTTCCTTCTGTGCTGGAGAGCAATGAGCCTTCTGAAGAAGTTGACATGGCTCGAGCTTAAGATGCTATTGTTACTTGGGAATGACTGATGAAGACCCGAAACTGATGTTCCATAATTTTACTGCAAATTGTATGATACAAAGGCTTCAAGTAGTCTGACTTGTGTTTTTCTTTTGACCACGCCCTTATGTTTTATATACCAAATATTATTCCCGCAATGCTTCTTCGTAACTACACAAGTTGCATAACAATGGAAGGTTGAAAAAATTGGGTGATTGTGCCCTACCCCCAATGTTTTTGGGGGAGAGGGTGGGTGCTTACTGCAATGACCTCATAGAAACACAACAACAGAATGTTGGTCCTTTTCATATCCACATCTGCAGAATTTTTATTTGCCATTTATAGGCATGTCCGGCTGAGATTTAGTCCGCATTGGAGGTCCGAATCATGGTCAATTGACCTGGTCCAAGGACCTGGCCAAATACCATGAATGCATGACGACATGCCTTTTTTAGGTAATCACAAAGCACTTTGGCTGCTTCTGTGAGCCACCATATTTGCATCATGTGTTGCTGATGTTTTTTTTTAAATGTTATTAATATAGATAACACGAAGCATGTGAAATGCTTATTTACGTTAGGAACAGTTTACATTTTCAAAGTAAAAATTCGTTACAGAAATTAAAAGGCAATAAGTACATTAAGAAAAGGAATAACACATAAACAAGATTATTATCACTTAAAAAGTAAATGATGTCATTGTAGTGCAGTGGTTTGTAAAATACACATATGTAATTATGTATATTAGGAGTTTGAAGAGACACTTCCTTCTAGCAAGAAGTTTATCTTCAGTTTGTTTTTTAATTCATTAAACGTTTTGATATTTTTTCAAGTTATCAGGGAGGTTGTTGAAGATATGATTCGTATGGTAGTTTTTCGCATTTTTCCATATAAGTTCTTCCAAAGTGGTGTAGGTAAAGTTGTTCTTCTGACTATTGTGCTATATTTTAATTTATCATATTTCGTTCTTAGTGCAAAGTAATACTTTAAAAGTGTTACGTAGACTTTAAGATCCTCAACATTCATTAAATTATTTTCCTTCATAATTTCTTTTGTTTTTTATTATTTTTAAGATATGTTATAAATAGTGTTTTAATGATTCTATTACGAGTTTTTTGGAGTCAAACATCGACGTTTTTGTTGAGTTGCCATAAATTTCAATGCCATATCTAACATTGGATTGCAAGAAAGCATCATAAATTAACTGCATGTTTTATTATTCAAATATGGCCTGATATAATAGCTTTTGGGAATAATTTGTTTTAGTTTTTTGATAAGCATATTAATGTGTTCTTCAAATTTCCAATTTTAAGAAACGTTGGAATGATGTCACATTGATGTCAGATTCTTTAATGAGAGGATTCTTGAATGAGTCAGAGTTGGAGTCAAATGAACTCAATAGAATCCCTTTATACCAAGGTTGAATAAAGACGATGTAACGTCACATACTATGTTTTTTGTTGTGTTCTTATGGTTCTTTTTCTTGTTTTGTTTGTACCAGTATGTACTATGCGATTGCCATTTTTTTACTTATCTTTTTACGATCTTGGAAATAGCACGTGGTCATTTTTCTTATTGTATTGTTTCACTTTTGTGTGGATTATGGATTTTTTGTTGTACACCTATATTTTTTGTATACTGCGTACGGTTAATAAACTGGTGTGGGTCGTCTATATAGCCATAGGGTTAATGAGAGGAGAAGATCCATTTGCTAGGTTACGGGACAGGATTAGTATTCCACATTGTTTTTTTTTATATGTGAGAAC
>JAHWFP010120864.1:7675-22058 GCA_023313725.1 Lithobius niger | reverse complement strand
AATCTTCAGGTCGAGGTGAAACTGATCTTCAACTCTTCGGAGCATGGTAATTTGCAAGGTTGTCAAAATCCTTACTGCATACGAGTATATTGAGCTGTAGAGTGACCTTGTTTCATTCTTGTTACAACAAGTAGGGGAAGGCTTGGATTTGCAGCACGGTCAAGACTTCACCGGCATTGAAACGACATGAACCGAAGCCCATGTCGGAAAAAACCCCATCAATTTGGACTGGTAGAAATGCATTGTGGAGCATAGCCCTTCAGCCACCGGACTCCACCGGAGAGGCCTAAACGTTGCCTGCCAAGCCCGAACCTCAACAGCATAGGCCGGTGCTTGACAGGTCCGACGAATTTGGAAGGGGTTTATGGACTGAATCTGAACGATTCTATGAACTAAAGAGTGCTTCGTTGTCACTAAGTGTCTATGAAAGCTAAGGCTAACATTTGACCATGTTCCTAACAAGAGTGTACTTCTTGTGTGTGATGTCAGTTTCTATGTCTGATTGCTAAGAATGTCACGTTCTAAAACTCTAGCAACAACCCTGCAATCAGTATTGACGCCTATACCCTACACTATCTCAAGCGGACAAATTCGTTGTATCGCTCTTCTGATATAGTTCCCATTACTTGTTTGAAGCATAGCTGATCTGATTTTCCCGTCTCTTCCGGCAGTTACTTCAGATATTCTGGCCATCTTCCACTTGTTCCTAGGAATTCGATCGTCCTTTAAAAGAACCACATCATTGATTTGAATTGCAGAATCTGCGTTTGGAGATTTGACAGAATGTGCAGAATGAAGAAAAAGCAAACATTCATTACTCCATTTTCTCCAAAAGTTGTTCAACAAACGTTTCCTGAAAATCCATCTTTTCCTTAAGGAGTCCTTTGATGGAGCTGAAGAATCATTAGGGAAAGCTTCCGACAAATTATTGCCCAATCTTCCTAACAAAAAGTGTGAAGGCGTTATATATTCCGCATCATCTGGGTCTTCAGACATCGTTGTCAACGGGCGGCTATTAATTATAGCTTCTATTTCGGTCAAAACAGTTTGCAATTCCTCGCTATTAAGAAAAGCCGAACCGAGAGTGCGCCTCAAGTGTCTTTTTACTGAGCCCACCATCCGCTCTTAAAATCCTCCCCACCACGCAGCTTGAGGCGCGATAAACCTCCATTCTATTCCTTCCTTCGATGCTAGATTCTGAACTTCTGTAAAATGAAGATTGCTCCATGCTTCCCTCAATAGATTATCCGTTTGATGATATACCTTTAAATTATCACTGTAGATTATTTTGCATAGGCCTCTTCTTGAGATGAAACACCTAAAAGCGAGAAGAAATGGTTTTATACCTTGCGACGAAACAAGTTCTAGGTGTATGGCCCTTGTGACTGCACATGTAAAAAGGCAAATGTAACTTTTTCTCTTCTCAGTTCCCTCCTTGATCCACAATGGGCCAGCGAAATCTAAACCAGTAACCATAAAGGGCTGAGTCTGACAGATTCTTGCTGCAGGGAGAGGTGCCTCTACCATTTTTGCAGGCCTTGCCTCCCATTTCCGGCAAACCAAACAACTTTGTAAGGTCGCACCGTTTGTCTACCCCGAAGAATCCAAACCGACCATCTTAGACGAATCAATGTTGATTGGACCCCTCCATGTAGAATATGCAGATGCTGTTGTATAATATATAAAGTAACTAGTTTATGATCACTCAGCAAAACTGGGTGTTTCCTTTCCTCGCCTATTGAGGCAAACTTGAGCCGACCACCCATGCGAATTAAACCATCATTATCTAGAAATGGATTAAACTTCAGAATTCGCGATTTTGGATTCAGAATTGATTTCTCCAATAGGGCCCGATGCTCTTCAGGAAAGCATTCTTTCTGAATAATCTTAAACCAATACAAGCTAGCGTCTCGAAGTTCACTGGCTGTCAAGAATTCATGCTTGGTTATCTTCTTTCTTCTGGCATTGTTCAGAAATCGCATTATCCAGGCAGTGATCCGAACTAGACTTGACCAAGTGCTGAATTTATCAGTCTTCAAAATAGCTTGACATGCAGTTGCCACTTGAACAATGAGAGATTTCATTTTCTCTTTTTTCACTGCTGAGATAGACTCTTCATCTTTTTCTGGGCTTAACTTGGGCCAAGTTGAGTGATCTTACGTCAACCATTCCGGACCATTCCACCATATCTGATTGTTACATAATTTCTCCAAGGATTGACCTCTTGAAATTACATCGGCTGCATTACTTTTACTGGGACAGTATGACCAAGAATCTTCTAATGTTAAAGCTTGAATTTCCTTGACTCTTCGTCCTACGAACAATTTCCAATTAGAATGAGACCCTTTAATCCATTCCAATGCTACTCTTGAGTCAGACCATAGAACAGTTTGTAATCTTGGCATTCGCCATGCATTCCTTATTGAGAAGGCCAGTCTGGCAGCTATCAAACAAGCCATGAGTTCCAGACGAGGAATTGACATTACCTCAAGCGGAGCTATTCTGGATTTTGCAGTTATCAAGCTAACTGATATTCCTGTGTCCACTGAAGTTATTCTTAAATAAGCCACAACTCCATATGCCTTTGGTGACGCATCACAAAACAAGTGTAGTTGAATTTCTTCATTGGCAGAGTCCAATACACCATACCACCTGTTGATGTTTATTTTAGACAATATGGCTAAGTCGTTTTTCCAAAGTTTCCATGATGAGGAAAATGGTTCAGGAATTGGCACGTCCCAGCCAATTTTCAGTCTCCACAATTCTTGTAAAAGCAGTTTTGCAGAAACAACTTTTGGTGCAATAAAACCCAGTGGGTCAAACACACGGGCCAACGTTTCCAGAACACCACGTTTTGTATTCTTGCTTTCTTTAATTGCTTCCTCTATGACAGAATACTTCAAGGATAGAAAATCTGTAGCAGGGTTCCATATCAAGCCCAACACTTTTAAAAGTTCGATTGGTTCTTCCTTTGAAACGAATCCTTCTTTCTGCCATAGAACTCTAAGTTCAGGACTGTTCGTGACCCATTTTTTTTGCAGCATACCTCTTTCCTCAAATAGAGAGTAAACGTCTTTGTAAATGAGGAATGATTTTTCAACCAGTCATGGATCCTCCAAGGAAATCGTCAACATACGTGTTTTCATCCACTAGTTGAGCTAGTTCCGAGTTTTTTCTTTTTTTATTGTTGACATGAAAACGGATAGTTGCAGCCAACAGAAAGGGACTAGCCTTCATGCCAAATAAAACTCTTGTCATCCTAAAAATCTTTAGAGCAGGTTCCTTATCGAGTCCATACTTCATCTGTCCACAGGAAGCGTGTTGCGTCTCGTTCTCTTCAATTCAACTTGAAGAAAGGCTTTTTCAACATCACTAGATATGGCGATCTTATTCCAACGGAATCGAAGCAATAAGTCAAATATGAGGGGGTTAAGGTTTGGACCGGCATACTGACATTGGTTCAAAGACATCTTCTGATCACTATGAGATGAAGCATCAAAAACAATTCTTAATTTTGTTGTCTTGCGATCCTCTTTAATTATTGGGTGATGTGGCATGTAATATATTGGATTCTCATTGTTCATTTCAAAGGGAACTTCTTCTATGTGGCCATTTTTTAAATATTCGTATATGCCATTTCGGTAGCTTCTTAATTTTTCTGAATCTTTCTGAAGAGACAAGAGTAACCGCTTCAGTCTTTCTTTAGCCATAAAGAAATTGAGACACAATTTTTCTTTATCTTCATTCCAGGGAATTTCTACTTGGTATCGTCCTTCCGGGAATGTTGTTGTGCTTTCATAATTTTGCAAAACCTCCACGTCTTGAACTGATAATACAGATTTTTCTTCTTGAGCAAGGATTCCACTTTTGTCTAATTCCCATAATGCAGTTAATTGTTGATCCAATTTCTGAACTGTTGAAGATTCACAAATTGACAGCATCGAAACCATTGTAGAAGTTTGGTTATATGACACAGTGCTGCCTAACAATAGCCACCCGAAGATGCTTTCAGTAGCCATCAGATATGACTGTCAGCCTTTTCATGTGCGCCATCATCACACGCCAATACAAATATGCTCCTATTAATATGTCCACAGCAACAGATTCACCATCGCCCATCAGATGTGACCAACTCTGTGTACGCCTTGAATGCAAAAAGTTTTCTATCCTTCCAGATTCCCACAGTGTCACACCGTTGCAAATTTCGTCCACCTGCAGAGCCTCCAATTGTAGTTGCCTTCCGTTATTTCCCTCCAGAGTAAATGGAACACGGTATGTGAGTTTATCTGATGAGTTTCCACCAAACGAATGCACAGTCAATTTCTCTCCTTGCAGGATATTGAGACCTGATCTTCTGACCGCTCTTTCCGTTATAAACGATCGCTCACTACCACCATCCACCAGGACCACAACTTGCTTCATACATCCTGCATTGTTGATCCATAGTCTCAATGACTGCAATACAGACATATTATGGACGTTATGGTTAGAAGTGCTGGCATGACAACTAGCTGCTGCGACCAGTGAATCTACCACTTCGTCTGGTTGTGTTACTTGGGCTGCAACCACTGCCTTTGTTGATTCCCTTGGCTTGCGATAAAGTTTGGATTCTCTAGCCGGACAAAGGAGAGTGTGATGATTCTTATGACACGAGCGACACTTAATTGTAAACTCGCAATAGGAGCTTATATGTGATTTTCGCAAACAATTGAAACACCTGCCATTATTACGCAATGCGTCTCTTCTAGATTTGTTAGAAGTCGTTTCCAAACATGAAGAAGTCCGATGGGCATTATTTTCACAGAATACGCAATAGGGTTGTCCTTTCTTGAAAACTTGCTTGTTTTCCTGAGTGGAAACTAAAGTTGATGAAGAGCACAGTTTAAATTCGTCCTGAGAAAATTCTGTCTTTCTTGCTTGAGAATTTTTTCCTTCCTTGCTAAATTCGCTTTTTTCACTTATAACGCGAAATACTTGCTCTATATTGACCAACTCTTCTTTGACAAAGTCCAGTAACAAATTGATATCAGTGTTGCCCTTGCTGTACGACTTCCGGTTCCACTCCGACAGTAAGGACGACGGAATTGACTTCAAAATTATGGGGCACAAAATGGCTCCTAAGGAAGTGACATCTGTCCCTAATGCTTCTAATGCACGTTTATTAATGCAAAACTCATCGTCAAAACGGCGCAATTCTTGCCCACTTCTCGACATTTTGACTGGCATGGTTTTGAGTAAACTATTAATATGAGTTTCTACCAAAATGTCTTTGCTTCCGTATTTGTCAGTTAAAAGATCCTTGGCTATTTGGTAATTTGCTTCAGTCAGTTTTAAACCCTGAATCGCTCGTGATGCTTCTCCACTCAAGAAACCTCGCAAATAATTGAACTTGTCGACCTTATTCAATTGTCCATTTGCGTCGATACCTGAAGAAAACTGGTCCCAAAATCTTTCCCAGTCATTTAAAGTTCCATCGAACTTTGAAATTTGAAGTTTTGGTAGTTTCAAGTTGAGTCTTGAACCAGCCACTGGAGCAAAAGTCGCTGCAGTCGTTACAGGAATTGTTGCAGTGCTTGATAAAAAACGATTTGCTTTCATTTTGGCCACAATAATTGAATCAGTGCATGTCTCGTTTTCTTCTATTTCTTGCTCTAGATCAGCCGCATCAGACTTTGTTTCTAATTCTTTAAGAATTGAAATTATCGCCATTTCCTTTGACTGTAACAATACTAGACCGTTTTCAACTTCAACTATATTTTTATCGACGATATCTTGATCTAGTTTTTGGATTGTTCTAGCAATAGCAGTTTTACGAGCTGCTCTGCTCCTTTTTAACTGCGTTAAATCCATATTTGCTAAGATTGTTTTGTTACAATTTCCTCATTATTAGTATGGCGTTATCTTCGTAACAGAACACTTTCATTGACTTGGGTATCCACGCTCATCGCTACCAATTATTGTTTAAAAAACAACTAATATCTAGGCGTCCACATGATTTTCTTAAGTGCGTATTCTTTGCTTAGCAAAAAAAAAAAATTGTTGGTTCTTTCCTAGCTAGGTTTCGGCACCATGTTCGAAAAGCTCAAAAACGGGGAGAAACATATCCTATGCAAACCAGGGAAGCACTAAAGAATTAGGTTTGTCTAAAGGGTCGAGGCGAACAAATTTGCTTACACCTGTATCGCGCATTAGTCCCTGACGATTGTCTGGCTCGTCCGGGTCGCCATTCCCTGAAGGATGCCTTCCAAGGAATACCTTGTAACAGGTATTCCCCACAGGGTTTTTTAGGCCAAAGCAATCCCTCTGGGTTCCTAAATACCTAACAGGTTAATGTTAAGTTCAAACTATTCCTAGCACCAATAAAACATTATACTTACATTTTCCATACTTAATTATGAAGGTAATAAATCATGTGGACTCTGAAATATAGAAGGACAGCAAATAATTAACCCTCAGAATTAGGCTGACTTGAGGCCTAAATTAGAAAGCTAGTAGGCCTTGATTAGGCTTAGATTCATAATCACAACATCATTAGGCTTGAAAAGGCTTAAGGCCTAAAATCAAGAGGCTGGAATTAATTGCAAGAATCAAGAGGAGTTCATTCCAGTTCAAGAGCTGGATCCCAAGTGATTTTATTTTCCAAAACAAGGTTTACATTAAAACCAGCGCACATGCGCAATACCCACGAGTGCATGCAATTGTTAGGATAGAAGAAAATTGGGGACAACAATGACCCCTACAAAAAGGTTAGTTTGAAATTGACCATATACAACCTAATTTACATTGAGAACGAAGACCTTACAATCAAAGGGAGCTCAAGATTTACAACATGTGTTGCCATCAAATAATAAACATTGCACAAAACTTGGGCGAAACCTGATCATAAATACGCATTTCTAATTTTCTGTTAGTTCGCAAACAAAATTTTGTAAATAGTGGACGTCCCATAGACACGATAGATCAGGCCATAGCAATTACCATAAAAAGGAAGCGAAAAAAGCCAACAAAATACCTGAACACAAAACGGCTTCGCAGTTTAGAAAAAAAGCATTAGAGCTCGTATCCCCATACTCACAGCTGTGAAGGCACACGAATAAAAACGGAGTAGCGTTCACTCGACACAATGAACTATAATTTGAACTCAAATTCCAGGGAACAAGGTTATGCCATGCCGGCCTCCGTTCACACTCGTATATGTCATCACTAATCAAACAAACAAAATTTGAATATTTGATTGAATATTTCACGCACAAAAATACACACACACAAAAAGGCATAAACACGCACATGATACTGAATGAAAACCTAAACCCATAAACACATACAGAACAGACGCCATAAACAGCAAAGCCTATAAAATTGAAAGATTAAAAATACATACAGAAAATGAACGCGTAATTACTCACACAACTAGAACTAAAACAGTGACCGTCAAACGTAAACACAGGCCAAAAAACTGCTTTAACTAGGAATCTGTTTTCTTTACAAATTATAAATGCACACAAAATAAACATATAGCCACTCACACGAAACAGATTTAAAATATAAAACAACAAACACAAATATAAAAAAAAGTCTGTGTAACACACAGGTTAAGCGCACACACGCATTCACACACATACGCACAGACACACACAAACATTACACATTTCAAACACAAACTGCGTTCACTTTCTGACATAACCATTGAGTAAAGACAGTCCTTGTTCCCTGGAAATGGAGTTCAAATTATAGTTCGTTACATTCGTTGCGTCCGTTTTTATTCGTATGCATTCACAGCTGTGAGTATGGGTATACGAGCTCTAATGCTTTTTTTTAAACGGCGATGCCGTATTTTGTTAAGTTAATCTCCTGGCAAATGCAAGGATTTATTTAATGTTCAGTTTGGCATTGTTGCATAATAACAATGTTTAAAACAATGTAAAACGATCAGTTTGGTCGCTTAGAGGTCCCTGAACCCTGAACTACTTGACCAATTAGAAGAGGCCTTCTGAAAAGGGCACTTCTTTAGCGCAATTCCTGTAAAATGAGTTAATAACCAGCTTTATTCACCGCATGGAAAAATTTATTTTCGTGAAACAAAAATGTCGTCAGCCAGTAGCCAGTAACTAGTAATTAGGCAAATATCAACGTTATTCACGTCGTTTTTTCAACATGAAAACGCTAAGCTGTGTCACTAACCGTGACTTTTATGTTGTCAGGCGACCAAAGGTACCCGATTAAATAAGTTTCAGCTTTTTCCTTCGTATTTTTATTTATCCTCAGAGGGCTGAAAACAGCCACATTATATACCTTAGCTGTAAAGACACAATGGGTCTAGTGGTCGCCATGCTCATCTATATTTTATATGGATAGATAATAGCGTTTATCATCTTGGCGGGCGACACACTAGCATGTGTCTTGATAACGCCTTTATCGATACGCCCACTCCTCCACTGACAATGTCGCACTTGTGTCATAATATAAAAATCAGCCGGAAAGTGCACACACAAATACAAGAACACAATATTTCAGTCTACAGTCAATACCATTGTGAAGTGTATAGTACAATAACTTAAAACGTGAGAAACACTGGGAAAGGAACAATTTTTAGTACCCTTAAACCTGAAACCAGTCAGGGAAAGTCAAATCTCGGATGAAAACCGGAAGAACAAAATGGGTTGGGAGATGGGTGTAAAAACTGGACTTCCAGAAGTGCATGTTCTGCGTGCACAGACAATAGGTTGCTGCGCACAATGCTTGTCTGTGCACGCTCCGAAACTGCCGCACTAGTTGAAGTCCTCCCTCCCCCTATCCCTTCATATTGATTTTTCGATTCTGATCCGAGGTTTGATTTGCCCTGACCTGGTTAAGGTTAAAGAATGCTAACATTTTTCCTTTCCTAGGTTTGTCATATTTTCAATAATTTTAATATTTACATAAGGGTCTTGGTTGTAGACTAGACGTTGTATTATCATACTTGTATGTTCACTTTCTGAATAATTTTTTTTTTAATTACGGCACTCATCCATTAAAATAAAGATCACTCACTGAATCGTCGTTAAAGCCGCAGCAGTGACTAGTTTTCTCGAATCAAGAATTTAAACTTGAACATTATTCCTGGATTTAATCATTTAGGAAACCTACAAAGGAAACCTACAAAGTTTAGAAATTCAAAATCGATACGCAGAAATAGGGCGGCGTGTATCATGGCTCCTAGCCAGAGGAAGGGAAGAGAGGCTTCCCCTTCGAGTTAAATAATCATGGGAACTTCTACCGTTTCATTCGTTTTCATCATCTGTGAAACACTAGAAACTTCTAGATTGGGAAGTCTTGTAGTACCCATGGGCATGGGTAAGTAAAACTTCCATTCCATTTAGAATCCAACAAGGCTAACTGCTTCTGAAGTCAAACCAAAGTTATTTGATGGTTACCGCTGCATCCGTTACCGACATGTGGAGAGAAAACATTAGAAATTTTTAGCCTGGAAAGTCATGTTGTACCCATGTGAAGGAGTTAGTAAAACTTCCATTTAGAATCCAACAACGCCAGCTGCTTCTGAAGCCAAACACAAGTCATTTGATGATTTCTGTAACATCCCTTTCCAACATCTGGAAAACGCTGGAAACGTCTAGTCTGAAAAGTCGTGTTGTGCCCATGTGCAGGGGTTAGTAAAATTTCCATTTAGAATCAAACAAGGCCAGCTGCTTCTGAAGACAGACAAAAGTCATTTGATGGTAACTGTAACATCAGTTTCCAACATCTGGAAAACACTGGAAACTTCTAGACTGGGAAGTCTTGTTGTGCCCATGTGCAGCAGAAGTTAGCAATGTGCTTTTTTTTAAGTGTTTTTTTTTTGGTGCATATTTGATAATAAACTTGTACTCAGTTATCTGTTGTTTCGCTTTTTTTTTTATTTTTTATAATTAAAGGTACTTATCAAATCTGTACGTCCCTGCTGATTTCACGAAAACCTTAAGTTTGCTATGCATTTTAATGCATTTCTTATGAACGCAATACGTTGCAACTGGTATACTGTCATAAACAATTACTGTGCTTCGTTGTATATGTATTCTTGTCACACTGACGTACAGTTCTTAATAAAAAGAGCAGTTCAGCTGTCTTGCAGATGGTATCCTTCTTGTCTTCATTCCACGCATTGCCACACACACTCGAAGTATAACTTTTCCTTAGTCTTGTTTTAACCATGTTACTAAAAACGGGGGATGCACTTTGGGATTGCATGTGGCGTGCTCCCAACGTTCATAGAAATAGCATTACAAATCAATCTTCTCTATCTAGACACACGCTAGTGTGTCGCGCCAAGTTAGGCAACAAACATCGCAACAAACATCACATCACATCAATTGTCGAGGTTGTAAACCATTGTAGCGCGACTCCATTGCGTCAGTGTCTTATATCTTGAAGCATAGTTGGGCACATTTCAGGTACTTGGGGAAAAATAATAATGCGGTACAAAAGCTTAAATTGTGTTGAAATCGAGAGCAATGACCCACCTAACAAAAATCAACTCGTGTTTGAATGCCAGCTATGCTACTTTCAATGCAAAATATGCCCCTCAATAGCGTTGAAAATGTGTTACTACCTAGCTAGCTAGCTAGCTAGCTAATCCGCTCATCCCCATATTTAATCCCATAGGGAGATTGTTCATCGATTCCGAGATAACGGTAAGACTTCCAGCTATGAAATTGGACGAATGGGTGCACTACAATACGAACTGCGTATCTTTTATGGTTTGAAGCCTGGGGGCGTAACAGGGATGGCGTGGGAGGGCACGTAAGTACGAAAATATTGTTATAACCATTGTTAGTATTTTCGGCATCGTCTCTCATTGGACGGCCAAAGTTCTGACAATGGGAACGTGTTTACTAACGTACGTGCCTAGACACACACTGGTGTATTACAATAAATCTAAACAACGTTGTAAAGAAATTGTATTCACGTCCAATCCTTGAAAAATAAACCAAGTGTAAAAACAAAACAAAATAAACAAAGCCAAAAACTGGTAAGGAGGCCACCAAGTTGAGAGTGATCCGGGCCTTCAAAGAAGTGATATCAACCCACCAAAACTAAAGAAATAAAACAAATTACAACAAAATTAAAACCAAACCAAAAGCCAATAAAGAGGTGACTAAGTTGAGAATGGTTCGGCCTATAGGCAAAAGGTAGTAGCAAATTGCTGAAAACCAATTTCTTGTTGACGTGGCACTTTATTACACATCTGCACGGTAGTGGAGTTGAGTCAATACACAATTAAAAAAAAGGAGTGATATCATATCAAAAACCAAAACTGGTAAAAGGGGCCGCCAAGTTCCGAATAGTTCGGCCCTTGAAAGTAGTGATATCAACACACCAAAACATTCACCAACTTAATCACACCTTTGGACGTTAAATGAAAACTTGAACATTGCTACCGAAAGTAGCAATGTTCTAGTTTTCATTTAACCTTCGAATTATTAAGCGGTGCGATTAACTTGGCGAATGTTTTGGTGTGTTGATATCACTCTTTTCAAGGGCCGAACCATTCGGAACTTGGCGACCCCTTTTACCAGTTTTGGTTTTTGATATGATATATAATACGCTTAGGTTGGGCAAGCAAATTCATCATTATGCACTACAATGCAAGTAGGGCGAGCGACCGACAATGTCAAACAACGGATGTGGCCTGTAACAATCAGTAACAATCGAAATATTGCTTTAAATGCTAGCTCTTTTAGCCGACTTGAAGAGTTTCAAAGTTGGTTGAGTAACAATGACTGCGTGCACGACCATTGTTGGGTTCATTGAGCTTGGTATCAGAACGGCGAAACGGGCAAGTGAGCGTCCTCCATTGTAAAAAAAAATTACCTTCCATAACAAAACAAATCAGCAGGGGTTCAAAGGGAGGGGGATATTCAGACCACACAATAGGGGAATCCGCGTCCGGGGGGAGGGGGGAGGGCAGGCAGTGCGGGACGGGAAAGGGGTCACCGGGGGGGGGGGATGGGGGAAATATGACCAGACTATGGCAGAATGTAAGTGAATACGCCGCAGGGGAGTCCGGAGAAGGAGGCAGGGGTCAGTCGGCTCCCTTTTTATTCCATACTGCCCACTACAGTATTTCGCTCAGGTATGCGGGAACTGGCTAGACCGGCTTATGTTACGCCGGGGGTACAGCTAGTTATTTCAATATTTGTCGTTTGCATCTCTCCAACAGTAAAACCATAAAGGGGTACGATTCCCAGTCAAGTGTGAACTGAACGACAAATTTCATCGATCTGTCGCATAAAATTTTTTATGTCGATGGCAGAACTTTTTATCAGTACTACTTGCGTATACCTAAAATCAAAGATCTTTACACCCTTTTTTTTACCTAGACGCAGGTGACACATAATATTAAGTATCTCCCGCGTTATTTTTTAGCCAATGAGAAAAGGAGATTTTTGACGCACGAGTCAATCACAGCCCGCGTACTCTGATCAGCAATCAATGGTCTACCAAGAGGGCGATTAATAAGTGATAAGCGCTTTAGTGCATGAGTGATAATCACAACTAGTTGGCATCACACAGTACCACATTCGCATACTTAAAATTGCTAAGAAGGCTTAATTAATCAGTTATTAAAGAATGAGAAGCTAAATTTAGTATGTGAGAAAAGTTTAGGTTATCTTACATATGATTGTTTTCGACGGGACGCCAATTGCTACTACGTCTTCTGTTTCTGACTGGTGCTAACTAATGAAATCGTCATTAAGAAGAATTTTTTAACATGGCGATAGAATTGGTTGTTAGGACTGATTCGTTTATTGCTACTGTAGGTAACGCATTACACGTTAATAAATATTCTTCACAGGCGCTATACAATGAACGTCTGCAAACTGAAGCGTATTAAAAAAAAAACGAAACTGAAATCCGGAAGTGAAAGGCTATTTTACTTAAGCCTCAACTAATAGACTTGCTAAAAAATTAATAAAAGTACAAAAACATTAATAAAAAATGCCGAAATTTTTATACGAGCCCATAAATGCTTGTGATTGATTTATTAATAAACTGAAAAGTTATTCTCGCGAGATACTCTGATTAAATACCCCTCCTCCAGTGGGTAGTTATCGAACTTTTGGAGGACTCACGTTTTTGATCCCTTAAACTCATTCGTGCTTGAGTTGGCAATAAGTTCCATCATCACTTCGTGACTCGGGATCTCACTAATTAGCTAACACAAGTACTTACTTATTGGGAGCAAAAACGTTCGTCGCTTGGTCAGTTACTTGCGAGCTCCCAATCACTCCTTGTAAATACAGCATTTTCCTATTGGTCACTCGAATGAGTGCTACGACTAATTCCTTTTTATTGGACACACTTTGCCTAAAACTAGGCTAATTAAAGACTAACTGTCGATTGACCTAAATCTGAACTTCACTTTAGGCACATTGTCAAGATTGCATGTCAAAGACCGCTATTAAAAAAAAAAAGTTTTCACTTTCGAAGGCACCTTAATCTGAGCATTCAAAATCTTTGTCAGGCCAATGCCCGGGTATGCAAGCCCTGTTGGTCTTCATACCAACTCGGTGATTTTGATGCCATAGAACCGGTTCAAAGACACTTTACTAAATACCTTATTGGTCTCCGCAACAAATCTTACGATGAGAGGTAACATATTTTAAATTTTGAGTCACTTGAATTGCGTCAACTAAATGCTGACCTTTATCAGACTTTTACTCTTCTCCATGGTCTCTAGGATTTTGATTATTCTGTTTTTTTTTATTTTCTTTTATTTATTTTAAGTTTACTCCGATAGTAGAACCCGATGCCACTCTTTAAAGCTGACGGTTAATAAAATTAACAGCAATTGTCGGAAATTATTCTTTGCAAATCGTGTGGTTAAACCTTGGAACAGTCGCTCAAACGAGGCTGCTTGCGCTTCCAACTTGGGTTCTTTTAAACGTAACCTACTTAAGTGCGATCTTTCCACATTTTTACTCAGATTTAAATTTTAGTCTTTCCTTAGCATTTCCCCTGTTTACGGTTGCAACGGTAATTTGATGGTAGTGCAGACGCTGTTCTTTTTTTTTTGCTGCCTGTAGCATGCAGTGCAATAACCATTTGACATAATACTGTTGGTAGTGGGTGCTCAATACAATATCAATTTGTTAAAGCCAAAGCCACTACTTTTCACTGGTTAAAACACCAGAATGAAGAAAAAAAATTCGATATTTCCATCGCTAACTGAAACGCAAATGTGACATTCAAGGAATGTAAAGAAAGGCTCTAGGTAGTGAGTGCTTACTAAAATATCAATTTGATATCGAGTGCTCAATAAAATATCAATTTGATTTCAATAAAATATCAATTTGATTTCGAGTGCTCAATAAAATATCAATTTGATATCGAGTGCTCAATAAAA
>JAHWFP010120863.1:11938-26154 GCA_023313725.1 Lithobius niger | reverse complement strand
CCCCCCCCCATCGAGAAGGTCTTAAATCGTTCACATTGTTCCCAATTTCAAAGACATAATTACTTCTCGCCAATCACAGATTGAATTTGGCTACAGAATATGCTCAAGGAAGATACATGTTCGCACAGAAGAAAAAAAGTCGTAATTATAAACAGAAACAATTTTTTTTTTTGTAGTTTGGCTTAGCAATTAATCAGTAGCGCTGCGCAGCTACTATCTCAGCTGGCCTTGGGTAGAATCATCTAATTCAAGTGTCGGATACAAGGGCGAGCTTCAGTCAAGGAAGGAAACAGCTCCGCACTTAACTGTGTTTCCGGATTAAGAGTTGCTCGCGCGATCAAAGTTTCGATTTCGGTTTCGGTTTTCGAGACGAATTACATTTATTTCAGGGATCTGGCAACAGGTGTCGCATCCGTACAGTATGGGGTTTTTGATCACAGGTTAGAGTAAACTGAATCTGATAGAGTTAAAAACTCATCATTTTCATAGACTCATGGTTATATCAATATTTTGGGTTGTGCACCACCAGACATTGGTGTCAGCTCAAGCATAGCGCTGTTGTAACAAGTAACAATGAGTTGAATGAAGTTAGCCTACTACATCTAACTTAACCGACAATGTCAGTTTTTATGAATACTGCTAAAACTCAGGGTAATTTTAATGGTAATTACTGTGACAATTGTGGTATTGCAAGTGATTGGTATGGCTTTGATGACGAATTATTTTGCTCATTGGTAAAGGTAATGAAACTGACACTTTTCTTGGTACAGTGTATTGTTTAGTGTCTGGTCGTACTTGTACATTTGATAGGTGTACCAATTACAAGTACAATACAATTGATACACCTATCAAATATTTATTATTTGCTGTTCTATAATAAATGTAAATGTTTTATTATAGAACAGCCATCGTCATCAACGTTGTCATTCAACGTCAGTTTTTGTGAAATTGAGAGACATTTGAAGCCTAAACAGGCACCACGTCAAAGTTACTCATCCAGCGGTACTCACGCATCGTCAGATCAAGATATCAGTCTTATCAAAGATAATGAGTTAGAAGAGTATGAACCATCCCAAACGCAAAGTAAACCTTTGTATCAGATCATGGGGGATTTAAACCATGGTTATGGGGATAGACCAAGCATTAGTAGGTATAACTTTTTACCTTTATCCACGTGGTCAGCTCCTCCTGAATTAGATGACATAAGTATGACAGTTAGCCAGAGCAAAGACAGGCAACAATGGATGTCTTGTGTGGACGAACCAACACGCCAACATGATCCTTTAAATATCGATGTTACTTTCCCATATTTGTGTAGGCCGACACCTAAATATAAACAGCAAAATCCATCACGCTGACCAGCGTCAGATTATTAATCTCAGAATGTCCATAAATCACCGAGTGCTTAAATAGCACTGCATCAGTGGATCTGTAGAAGACGTTTTGATTTATTACGTGCTGGATCAACTAGGAATTGTATCAGATGACGTAATAATCAAGGACAATTCAAAATATAATGCCACATTGAAAGAACCTCATCAAGAATCGCCATTTTTCAAAAACCTGTCTAACTGACACTGCATCAGCTCCGATTGCAATATGAATTTTCAAAGAAACACCGGAAATTTTTGTGTCAAACATGGTCCGTCCTCTTCAGCAGAAGACCAACAAGTTAGGACCAATCAGATGTGTGGCGGTCCCTACAGAAAAAAGCCATCAGTGGGGGACGGAAATGGAAGGCGTAACAGCCTCGATTTTCTTATCTTCGTTGCACCAGTGACCTACTGCCAACTAGCTTTAGCTTTTGACACACTCCCAGCCGAAGCCATGGCACCTACGGCCGACTAGCGGGAGGAAAAGAGGTGTGCGGCAGCCACCCAGCGGCAGGGCACTCGTCTCCGAGCAGCAGTTTCTGATAAACGAGTACACGGAGGCGCGCTGTACCTTCAGGTCTTCGTACAGGTCTTCAGGTCTTCGACCGATCATCAAGTGTTGCTGCAGGCCCTCAAACTAGTGATGCCAATCTAACTCAGCAACGGTTGGAGCTGGGAACTTCGTTTTAACCCAGGACATTGTTTCTGGAAAAGATAAGGACTTGGATACCCCACATGCCATCAAAAATTTCATTACCTCGATTCTGTGGGTATTGCAATAACCACACCCCACAGGCGTTTCTTCATGCTTTGAAGTAGTACACAATTGCATACCAACTTTCTGATTCCTTTGTCCTGAAAATAATAATGCCAATGGCATTAATCGGAGCAGCAGATAAACAGAGGAGGTTTGGTAAACTTTTCTCCTCATAGGACGAGTATTTGAAGGCATTTAAATTGGAATTTAAGGGGCTACTGTATGAGGACGGCTTGACAAGAAAGCTAGACCAGCAGTGCCAAGCCAAAATTGAGTCCATAACTCATTATATAAGGAGCATTAAAGAGTTTTATGAGAAACTTGATCCTAACCCACCGTAGTCGACATGAGTACAGCGAGTCTTACGACAATTGTATCAATATTTTAGGATTTTGTTATGGAATAGCGAGTTCAACTCCTTCCAACAGCTAACAAAGGAAGGACCACAGATATGCAAGTTTCTAATCCATTGTTGTGATTGGCGATTCCCACGTCAGAGGACTTGGATGCAATAATCACGAAGGGTCACGCGTCTGGACCTGGCCTGGTGCGACCGTTCAATCGTTAATCCCACATCTGGCAGATATTGTTAAAGCGGCGCATGGTGAGACAAGTTATGTGATTAGTGCAGGTTCAAATAATATAAACTATGATCCACCAAATAGGATCGTGAAGTATCAAGCAGACTTAGCGGCACACATTCGGTACATACGTCCAAAATGTAAAATTCCTTTATTGCACTCTATCCAAGGATTGGAGGGCATGCTTGTAAAGAAGACCAACTAGTAGTGCACACAAATGTGCTACTCCGAAACCTGTGTTGCTATGCAATACAATTTTATTTCCATTGATTCTGCTATTGTGCATGATTGAACCTTGACTGCCAGAGATGGGATCCACTTAACTATGATAGGAAAACATGTGTTGAGAGACGAAATTAACAAAATGCATTCACAGTTGGAAAACGAATATCTGTAGTGGGGGATAGTCCCCATCAAAGCAAATCTGACCAATCCTCTGTAAATATGAAATGCCTTCTTTTAAATGCACGCAGTCTTGTCAAGAACCATTGTGAACTGGGTGTGCTTCTTGCGCATAACTCCTATGATTTATTGTTTGTGGTGGAGACGTGGCTTAATGACAGCATCACTGACTCGGATTTGCTCGGTCCATACCCGTTCGGGGTCCTCCGTCTGGATAGGCGGACTCGGGGTGGGAGTATTGCTCTTATTTACCGACAGGGCATTCCGGCAGTGCGTATCTCGGAAGGGGATGAGATTGAGGGGATGACCATATTGTTACCATCATGTAGTGTAAATTTCATCTTAATATATATACCGGATGGTACAAACCAGCAAATTCTTACTCTGGCAGTCTCTTACATTCAAGATTCAATAAACCTGCTATATCTGAACGTCCTTTTGGGCGATTTCAATCTATCAACCATCGATTGGGATCTTCCGAGGGCCACAAATTGTGCCCAACAAGCTTTCCTTGATTCGGTAATTGAGCTGGGCTTTCACCAGCTTATTAATTTCCCAACACGGGGTAATCGCACCCTTGACTTTCTGTTTACAGAAGACCCACGCCTGATCTTTTGGGTTACTGCTGAGGAACATCTGGGTACTAGCGACCACCTAATGATTAACTTTAATTTGAATTGCCAAATCAATACTATGCTTCCCGACCAAATGGATCGGGGAAAAGTTGACTTTGATATGCTTCGATCACACTTAGTTCAATTCGATTGGACTAGCTTTGGGAAAGATGTTATGGGGTTTGGTCTGGTTTTACGAACCTTCTGGATTACTATGTAAACATTTGTACGCATACAGTGCCGTACAAGCGGATTTCCGGGCACACCATACCATCGAACATTCAGAAGGTTAGGAAGAAGACACTTAAACTGTGGCGTAAAATGAAAGTCAACCCTGCGTCTGCACCTCTAAGAGAATTATACGCTAAATGTAAACTTGACTATTCTTCCCTTGTTTCTAAATGGCATAATTACCATGAACGCCGCACTGTCATGGAAGGAAATCTGTCCTCCCTATTTCGATTATACAAACGACATACCAAAGTCACTTGTACGCTTCCTCCATTCAAGGAGGGTAAAAACTTTATCTACGAAAATTCACAAAAGGCAAACCTCTTAAATTCTATTTTTGCAGCAAATGGAATCACTGATAATGGTTCCAGATCTGATTTTCCTGTTCCTTGTTCATTTCCCATCCAACTGCTTGATCACGTTGTTTTTACTCAGGATCGCGTTTTGACAGCCCTTGATCATCTCCGTCCAAGTAACGCTGTTGGACCAGATGGCTACTCTTCTTTCTTCATTAAACAGTTACGTACTGTTTTGGTTCCAGCCCTTACTCATATCTTTCAATTGTCATTCAACCTGGGCAAGTTGCCCGCGGTCTGGAAAACTGCCAATATTGTTCCAGTTTACAAGAAGGGCCAGTCATCTGATCCATCAAATTATAGACCGATTGCCCTAGCTTCCGTTTCTTGTAAAGTTATGGAGCACATCATCCGAGAAAACATGTTGGCATTTCTAGTGACACATCTCCTGCTCTACCCAGACCAGTTCGAGTTCTTATCAAACAGGTCTACTAGCTTGCAGCTTCTTCTTGCCATGGAGAATTGGACCTCTGCTCTTGATTTGGGTGTACCAACGGATGATATCTATTATGATTTCCAAAAAGCTTTTGAATCCGTGGTACACGGCAAGCTTGAATTCAAATTGGCCAAATTCGGCTTTTGTGGTCCACTTCTGGTTTGGATTACTGATTTCCTCTCAAACCGACCACAGCGGGCTGTGATTGAAAAATCTTTCTCTTCCCCACGTGCAGTGGTTAGTGGGGTCCCACAGGGATACGTGTTGGGACCACTTTTGTTTGTCGTCTATTTAAATGACCTAACCAACTACAATTCTACTCCAGATAAGCCAACGTTTAAGTTTGAGGACAACCTAAAAGTCGGAACCGAAGTGGTTTCTGAAAATGACTGCTCTTTTCTGGCTACTCAGGTAATCTCCGTAACTCAGTGGTCTAACCAATGGCAATTTCCCCTTGCTAAAACTAAGTGCTGTGTCTTTCATATTGGAAAGAATAATCCCCAACATCAGTACTACATGGATACTAATGAGTTAAAATCAGTCGTACAACAACGGGATCTCGGTATCCTTCTTAATCACGATCTTAAGTCGACACTACACTGTGGGCATATTGTCAAATCTGCATTCCGTAGACTTGCTATTGTTAGAAGATGCTTTATTTCGTCTAATAGACATACTTTGGTTTGGGCCTTCAAGGTGTACGTTCGCCTCTTGTTGGAGTACGCGAGCCAGGTGTGGTCACCTTGGTTATTAGAAGACATTGACAGAGTGGAGTCGGTTCAGAGGTCGTTTACGCGTTCGATGAGCGGGCTGACCAAACTTTCACCCAGAACCCGGTTGAGGGTGCTCGGATTGGAGCCTTTGGAGCTGAGATGCCTAAAAGCGGATCTGATCCTCACCTACAAGATAATTCGTGGTTTGATTCCCACTGATCTACCATTTTTCGACCTGAATGAAGTGAATTTTACTCGCGGACACTCTTTGAGGCTGAGGGGCTCGCGGTGTAATTCCGATTGCCACAAATATTTCTTCATCAACAGGGTCGTAGCACCATGGAACTACCTACCTGAAGAGGTCGTGTCCGCACCTTCGGTGGATGCCTTCCGGAGGAAGTTGAACGTTGTGGATTTGTCTGCGTTTTTGAAAAGAGTGTATCAGTGATGCTGTGGTTCTTGTACCTTTTAACTTCCGGCACGGTCTAAGTGGTTGCCATGGCTATCCTTCCATTGTCCGTGCCCCATTGGTGGGCAGAATTTCTTTATTATTATTAAAAGAGGACCCACCATCCACTGATGGCATCACCTCAGGCCATTGAAGCAGCACTATTCTGGTCGGAATCAAAACCACAATATGATCAGGATAGACCTGTAAAGAGAGTGGATGACGTGGAAATGAGCAGAATCGACGCAAGGCTAGCTAAAGGGGTTAAGAATTGAACTTTCAAATAAGTCACCTAAGTGTTTCTTAGCTTCACTTGATCGTCATGGATTTTATCAAGGATGATATCAGACTGCATCTTCACAACAACACGAACAGAACCCCAAGCAGAATAGTTTACGTGCAAACAAAAAGTCAACTTTACCTAGACCGATAGGTGCTTCGTGTATAATTCTGAAGACCACTTCAAAGTAGGTTGTCCACAACAACATTAATAAAAAAAAACGGACAAGGACACCTCCCACCACCCTAACCCGAGGTCAGTAGGTCATAAGGGGTGAATTGGAAAAGAATGAAGACACAAGTCTAAACGACAACCCTACGCAATATGTTGAAATGCCGTTGGTTGTACATGCCAAAGGGTTAAAGGGGGAAATGTCTTATGGAAACCCATTGTTGTATTCGAACCGTCGGGCATCTCAACTCCGGAGTGGCCAGTACAGCGCAGGAAATTGGTGGTAAATGTTAAGATCGCTGGAAGATGATGGCAGATGTGAAGCTCCAATTTAGCGCCAGATGCGTGGAACTCCAGGAGGCAGTAAACATGGTTAACAGAAGTTATTGCTACACTCAAACATGCAAGGTGCTAGAGCAGCGCAGACAATTGACAGAATCGGCATGAGCAGAAGTAGAGGGACATCTAATGGCAAGCTATAATCTAGCGCAAGATATGCTGAAAATGAAAACTACATTCTGAATGTGAGGGAGCGGCATCGCTAGCAACCAGACCATGGATTCTTCAGAGTAACAAGAAACCACTTCACTAGACTACAATGAAGAAACACGTCACTTTTGCAGTCTCTTCGGGAATTGAATGTGGACGCCACAACAGTTGTGTCATGCCCAAAAGCATTATTCTCAAGCTTAAAGAAGGATATATAAGTGGCATAACAGTTGTCAGGCAACAGGCAGCAGCATACAACAATTCGGACTGGGATATTCCAAAGGGAAAATGAAGATGTTAAATGTTGGAATTGCAGTTGCAACGCTTTCCCCTATTGATACAGATCGGGAAAGCACAGCAAGGAGACAAGATGCTTAAATGCAGGAAGACGGAGCCTTTAGAAGAAGGAAAAGACAAGTCAGCACAGCACAAAAAGCTTCAAGGAGCTTATGCTATTCAAGACGGACTGCTAATTCGGCGTTTTGTGCCCAAGGATGTGTACGACGCAAGTGCAGGTATTTCACACAGCCGCACATGTATACAAAAATAATTACAGTCTAGATGAATGGGAATTGTGCACAATTCTGCCGGCAATGCCCACTTCGGTATTCTAAAGATTTTGCCTACGTTGAAGCAACATTGCACTGGATGGGGATGAGGAAGGGGGTGACATACGGACATGTGAAGTATACCAGATGAGTAAAGTGCCACCAATGAAGCCCCCAGGCTTATTCAAGTGTATGGGACCTGATGGATCGTGGACTAAGGTGGCCTGTGACCTTGTTGGACCTGTGGCTAAATAGTCATATGCCTACGTAGTATATTTCGGAGATAACACGAAGAGTATAGACTCTTTTTTTCTGTCCTGTTCTCTCTGTCTTTTCTGGCTGCCGATGCACCATTAATTCTCAATATCCCCTCTATCCTCTCTCCCCTTCTTTCATCCAGATGCCGGATATGAACGTGCTGGGAGGAACAAGGCCTTCAGAAAATTTGGGTGACGAACAAAATTTAAAAAAATATGGTGAGGCGGTGACTCGTTGCTGTTGGCAGCAGTCCTTCTCTTTAATTTCCGCTATATTTTTTGCCCAAGGTATATTAGTCACCTGATTGCAGCCAGCCTGCTCACTGTAGATTCTATAAGATTTGTTATACGAATCAATTTCCTAACCTTTTGTGTTGGCTGTATTTAGAGAGTCAGTCGAGATGGAAGCTGTTCACCATTTTAATAGGTTCGGATCAATACGGTTTCTCATTAGGAATGGGAACGATATTGAGGTTGAGGCTTTATGGCGCATCGACAGCTAGGTCATTAGGAATGAAAAAAAAAGTGCCATTATACCGTCAACGAAAATAGTATCTTTTGTCTCCCATTACTCCCATGTGGGTCGCAAAGCACAAATATATTTTTTAACGGATGGCGTTGCACAGAAATTAAAGAAAAAAAGGTTATTTAGAGGCACTCACTGTACTTGCATCTTGCTTCTTTAATCATTAAGTCTTAAGTCTCTCACGTCTCAGACTGTGGGAGACTCGGTACGATGCACAAGCTGGAATCGAATGCGCATTGTATTAATCAGCAACCAAGCCGCTTCTATTACGTCGTTACGGCCTGGTTGCAGAGTAAAAATATATTTTTTAACGGATGGCGTGGCACACAAGTTAAATAATTATATATCATACGTATAATAGTTAGGGTTTATTTATTTAAACCTCAACATAACATACGTGACCATTGTTTTTCACTGAAATAACTGACTGGGGGCGCCTCTCAGTTGGTTTGCTGGGGGGGGGGGGCAGCTGTTTCGCCTTGGGCGCCAAGGGGTTTAGCTAGGGCCCTGCCGTTACTATTATTTTAGCTATCTTTTCTGGCAGGGATGCTTTGGTGCAACTCACCTCCTTATCACTTCCTATAAGGGCGCGTGTATGCAACGACTCGCCTTTGCATTCTCGCAGCTAGAACTTAATCGTGATGACGAAGGTGTCGTTACCATGGTAACAACGCTACCTGAATTAGCTAAATCCGACATCGTTTGACTAATGCTTGCAGTCTTATAATCGGTGACAATAAGACAAAGAATTCATCTTGACGAAACGATTTTCCCAGTCGCTTCTAAAATCACATTTTGAATGTTTTCGGTGCGAGCCAGCAGAGCTAAAACCGCTGCCATGTTGGAATTTCTGATGATTTCTAGCTTCTAGCTGAGAGAAGGCGAAGGCGAGTCACTGCATAAATGCACCCTAAATGTCTTACGCTATATTGTAAGTCTGTTGTTTATTTTGACTTACATTGGCGGTCGTTCGCTTAACTGTTTATAATCTTTCGGTGTCAATGTTATTTACCATATACAAGGAGTTCAGAAAATGTTTCTTTAGGAACGAACGAGTTCACTTGGTTAAGCAAAGGCATGATTAAATTTTAAATGAAGCCAGGCGAACGCTTGTTCACCCTTGACCGGCTTAATTTAGTGGCAAGAACAAATTTTCGCATTACATACGGTCGAATTATCAGAAAAACTCTAAAAGTAACAATAATTCACTTAAAAATACAGTATGGCAAATTCATCCTAAAAAAACCTGAAAATAATAAAGCACACCTTAAAACACAGGCAGGACGCCATGTCAAAATAGGGACGAAGAATGCAAGGTAACCTGGAAAGTAACGTGGTCACAATTTTTTAATACAGCACTGCCCATTAGTCCAATGCTAGGCAAAAGCTTTATTTTTGTCTATAACCTCACAAACTTTCATAAATTCAGCAAACAATTTAGCACTGAAGCCGAACTCACTAAAGGATTTCTTAAGCGTGCCGTGAATTTTCCGATACCTCGGCGTGACGTCACCGCTGAAGCATCGTACTCATCAACTGCAGGAGGCGATTTTTGCACTGAAGCCACTGTACGCCTTCTCCTCAAGAAGTATTCCCCTACGAAAGTGATAGATGAAAGATTGAGAGGGCAAAGCGAAACTCACATTGAATAGGTTTAGTATACGTTGAACTCGATCACTTTGCTCGCTCAGTCCACGCACCTCCGCGCTTCAGAAACACGAATGTTTGACATCCTTTTAAAACCGGGTATATGGTTTTGATTTTTCCATGCATCAAGTCAGTTAACAGAAAACCAATTTTAAGATCTGTATGTTTCTTTTGTTGCAAAATACGTCGTCCTGTTAGGTTATTTTTTTCGTGCATCCTTTTTCCAGGGCATCTTGCTTCGGTCCAGGTAGTTTGCATGAACAAACTATGACGTCATGAGCAAACATCATGAGGCTAAAAAAAACTTTGACGTTACTTTTTCAGGTTCCTTCGCATATTTTAGGATCATACTATAACGTTGCAGCGATGAAAATAAGCCTAACCGAAGCATAATTTAATTATCTTTCGTTTGCTCCTAATACCATCTTTGTAGTTGTTTTGGTTTCAGAGGAGTAGAGACACAAACACGCACGCACGCACGCACATCATACGATTTTAATGATGTAGATAACTGCTTTTCAGGATATTGACTTAGTTCACTTACCTGTCGAATCCGTTCATCGTAACGGTTCGGAAAATTATAACGAAAACGTGCGCAAACGTTTATTTACTTTTAAAAAACTATTGTTAAAACATGCAATAACGGGACGGGACTCATAGGCATAGTGAGACCGACGCCATACTTCGAGATGAGAGCGCAACACGGAAACCTGATTTCTAACAGAACATTAGTAAACGGAAATTATCTCTGGCCAAACGAGTTTTTGGTTGATGTTTCTAATGTTATATGCTTAGCTGCAGCGAGCGTGGAACGCAATTTGAAAAAAAAAAAAAAAAACGCTTCTTCGGCCGGAGATAAATTCTGTTTACTAATGTTCTGTTCGAAATCAGATTTTCTTATTGCGCTTTCATCTCGCAGCATGGCATTGGTCTCGCTATGGCTGTGAGTAGCATTCTAACACGTTTTAATAAGTTTTTTTTTTAAACAAATAACGCGTTTGTGCAGGTTTCGTTATGATTTTCTGAACCCTAGCGACGAAAAAATTCGACAGGTCGGTGAATTAAGTCGATAGCGTGAAAAGTTGTCATTCTATATAATTGCCATTCTTCGCTAGGATTATTTACGCAAACCTAATTAACAACTAGTGGAGACTGTAATTGCAAAGTCGCCAGAAAGTTGAAAGAAGGTAGCAGGTCACGCGGCCATAAGTAATAAACGCACTATTGGTCAATATTTAACGTAAAGCTACTTAGCAATACTCTTAACAACGCAAGGGTGATTGGTGAGCAAATGATGGTGAGCAAACACACTTCACGGGACTCTGTTTTGTTCGTCGATGTATCAAGCGAGAACGTTCTAAAGCAATGTTGATACGTGAAGTCAGTTTTGATGGTAACGGTTTCTTTTATTGGAATCGGTTGCTGAGAAGTTTGGTGAGTTTACGTAAGTTTTCTATGTGTTGCTACTTGGCTGTTTTTTTTTTCGGATGGATTTAATATATTGTATTTTTAGGCAAATTATTGTTATATCAAGGACCGCGGTAGTGGTCCTTATGTAAGCCTCAGCATGAACTTACATGTTAAACGTCAAACTTTGAACTCCAGTAGTTTCGCCCAAAATTGACATAGACCAACGAAATTCGGTATTTGGGGTCGTGTCATAACTATTTCACCGCATTACAAATTTTAATGACAACAATTGAACCGTTCGGCGTCCACGGCATGGCCATTTCTTGTTGTTGTTGTTGTTGTTGTTGTTGTTGTTGTTGTTGGGACTCTTTGCTCTAACCTGGAGATCGAACCACTGAACCGATTTTCAAGTTCTAAAGCTTAAAACGTAGGTATGGACATCGCCTAGGGCCGTTCACAGGCTATTTTAATGTAACTACAATATTATTGACACGGAAAGCCAAATGGGCTAGAAATTTTGCTCTCACCTAGAGATTCAAACAATGAACCGATTTTCAATTTGTATAGCTTAAATTGTAGGTATTAACACCGACCAGGGCCTTTTGAACACGATTTTGATGTGACTACAATATTCTCGTCGGCAGAGCAAATATTATTGTAGAGCACTGGGCAAAAATCATTAATGTAGTTGTTATGACTCTTTACTCTCACCTGGAGACCGAACCACTCAACCGATTTTCAAGTTCTATAGCTTTAAACGTACGTATGGACAAGGCATAGGGCCTTTCGCAAACTACAATATTCTTGACACGGAAAGCCAAATGGGCTAGAACTTTTGCACTCACCTAGAGATCAAGCCAATGAACCAATTTTCAATTTCTATAGCTTAAAATGTAGGTGTTAACACCGACTAGCGCCTCTTGAACACGAATTTAATGTGACTACAGTATTCTCGTTCGGCAGAGCAATTATTATTGTAGAGCACTGGGCACAAATCATTAATGTTGTTGTAGCGACTCTTTGCTGTCACCTGGAGATCGAACCACTGAACCGATATTCAAGTTCTATAGCTTAAAACGTAAGTATGGATATGACTGAGGGCCTTTCGTATGATATTTTTAACGTAACTACAATATTCTTGCCACGGGAATCCAAATGGGCTAGAACCTTTGCTCTCACATAGACACCAATGAACCGATTTTGAATTTGTATAGCTTAACATGTAGGTATTAACACCGACCAGGGTCCTTTGAACACGATTTAGACATGACTGCCGTATTCTCGTCGGTAGAGCAATAATTATTGTGTAGAGGTTTGGGGGAGTGGGTGACCTTAACGTGATAATACTAAAGTGTGGGGATGGTTCAATGTACGAAATTCAATAATTAATAAGACATTTGGTTGGGTTCAATATTTGATGTTTCAATGCAAGATTTTATACATAGCTTCGCCTGCCACGACTTAACCAAACAAGATCTTAATAATTGTTAATGTGGTGAATAAATACAAATGAATAAAAGGGACATGATTGCTTACGTGAGGAGGACTGGGATAATTGTGGAGGAATGACAATAAATTTCTAATTAAGAAGCCAAAGATTACTTACGGAAGATTGGGGTGGAATGGGGGCTTGGAATGTAATATTATTGTGATTACCTAAACTAACAATATGTTGGCTAGGCAATGCACATGCTTAACAATTGATGTGATTTCAGAATACATAACAATACAGTGAGTGAGTTTAATAATAGAGGCAGGGCACACTTAAGATCGTCATCCAAGCTCAGCTCAAGGGAATCAAGATGCTGGGTCATCAGTCCCAGCATCGAGTCGTCCAATATTGACGTTGGCAGGAGCTGAGGCAGGATGAGTCACTATAATTGTAGAGCACTGGGCAGAAGTCATTAAGTGGAGAAACAAATTTCAGCAAATCAAGCTAAAAACACGAAATTTGGTACACAAGTCTTCTTACCATTAACCAAACCAGCCATGGACCTCCATGAAATACCCCCAAATACCTTCAGCGCCTCCCCGCCCGTGCCCACTCCCAGGGGCTCGGGCAACAAATTCTTCCAGATCAAGTGAAAAACATGAAATTTGGTGTACAAGTCATTCTAGCAGCATAAATCGAATCAGCCATGGAACCCCATGAAATACCCCCAAAGGGGCTCCAGCAACCCCCTGTTTCCCCTCACTGACTTTTGCAAATTATTCTAAAAGCTTGAAAATTGGTACACAAGTCATTCTTAGCAGTAGAAGTTGAACAAGTCATGGAATCCCCATGAAATACCCCACGAAGGGTCCCCAGCTCCCTCTGTGCTCCCCTCATTGGTCATCGATGTTTCATGAGGTGCAAAGGAGGGACAAGGGATGCTGGTGGTAATTCGTTGGGATCCATGGCTAATTCGATTTCTATACTAGAAATGATTGGCGTACAAAAATTCATAGTACCAAAATTCATAGTAGTACCGGTGAGTGTGGTAGGGGGACAGGAAGGGACCTTAGGGGGCATCTCGAGCGAATCCATAGCTAGCTCGATTTATTAGCTACGAATTGATTTGTGTACTAAATTTCCTGACTTTTAGCTTGATGTTCATAATTAGCCCAAATTCTGGCCCGTAACAGCTATGCTACATCTGAAGATCGAACCAATGAACTGATGCTCAAGTTTTACAGCTTAAAACATAGGTATGAAGAAATCCTATGACCTTTTGAACGTTATTTTAATGTGACTACAATTATTGTTGTTCTTCTTCTTGGGGAAATTTTGTCCCCACCTAGAGATCGAACCAAAGAACCGATTTTCAATTTGTATAGCTCTTAAAATTGAGTATTAAAAAGGCTGTCTTATAACAGTTATTTTAAGGTGATTACAGTATTCTTTTCTGTGCAATTCTTGCTGAAACAAAAAAAAATAATGGATATTAGTATTAAAAAACGCTTAAGCGTATAAAATACGGATGTAAGCCTTAAAAAA
>JAHWFP010120861.1:0-10294 GCA_023313725.1 Lithobius niger | reverse complement strand
GGTTGCTTACTTATTTTAGAAAACCAGTTAGCCTACATACGTGATTTTGAGCTCTTGATGTGGTTTTCACATAATCAAGTGAGGGGGGGGATTGAGGCTTAATGGCGCGTCGACAGCTCGGTCATTAGCGCCAACCTCAGTCACAGTGCAGTGGTCCGGGTTGCCACTGCACCACACATTACAGAGATGTTATTCAAACCCCTAATCTAATATCTTGTCATACATCTGTACCTCCTGCAAAAATTGAAAAACACCGGACAGGAGGACAGACTTATCGCCCAATTGACGAGCAATGTCATGCAAAACATGGAAACGACGACGAACACCATCAAGATGGCGACAATCAACAAGGAAGTGCCGGACCGTAAGTGGCCGTCGACACCAAAAACATTCAGGAGGGTCCACCCCCCCCCCCGCAAAAGGAAACAGTGAGTAAGTCGGGTGTGATCAATGCGCAAACGGGTCAACACTACCTCCTCACGGCGACTGCGGCGACACGCCGAGTGCCACTCCTCGACAGTGCCTTTAATAACTCGCAATTTATTACCCTCCTGTCTGTCCCACAACGCCTGCCAAAAAGCGTGTAACCTCAGACGCAGAGTTGGAAAGGCGTCTAAGGGAACAAGGCTCAGATCCCTTCGGGGAGGACCAGAAAGGGCCCCTTTCGCTGCAGAATCAGCTTGCTCATTGCCACTAATCCCAACATGGCCAGGAATCCAGCAGAAAAGCAAAGCTTGGAAACGCTGTGTCAAGGGGTTCCTAGGATTGTAATTCTCCAAGGACTCCAGGGCACTCATGGAATCACTAAAGATAATGAAATGCGTGCCCTGAAGGTCAAGGATCCATTACACTGCCAGACCGAGAGCCAAAAGCTCTGCAGAAAACACAGAATAGCCTGATGGATGGCGATGGGCAACCATTACTCCCTTACACACACAAGCACACGCCACGCCAACGTCTGACTTCGACCCATCAGTAAACAGCCGCTGATAACCGGCGTACTGCGAACACAGCTGCCGAAACTTCTGGAAGTGCCTTGCTGGTACAGTGGAACCCTTCGAGAGGGACAAAAGAGCAAAAATGAAAATGCTACCTGGGACAAGCCAAGGGGCCATTGGCATCCCCCAAGCTTCAAGACGCAGGGTATTTTAAAGGCTATTTCCTGACAGGACTGCTGGAGCCTATCGCGGAAATAACCCTTACCCACACTGCGTCTACCGACTCGCAAGTCTGGCCCCAAAACCATGGACCAAACAGGACTGGGCACAGCACGCAACCGCACAGCATACTTAATGGCAAGCTGTCGTCGAATAATGGCCAAAGGTGGCTCCGGGGCCTCAGCATAGAGGCTGACCACTGGAGACGTTCGAAATGCCCCAGTCGCCAGACGCAGGCCACTGTGATGCACAGTGTCCAACATCAGGAGAGTCGAGACTAGCTGAACCATAGACCATGCACACATAATCAAGTTTGCTGCGGACAAAGGCTCGGTAGAGGCACAACATGGCAGTGCGATCAGCACCCCATGAAGTGCCCGACAGAACCCGCAAGATGTTAAGCGCCCGCAAAGCCTTGTCCTTAAGTTGATGCAAGTGAGGAAGCCAAGATAACCTGGAATCGAACACCAGACCCAGGAAACGTGCCTGTGGGACAACAGGAGTCTGTGCCTGTCCCAAGTACAGACAAGGATCTGGGTGCAGTGTTCGCTGGCGGCAAAAGTGGACGCACACAGTCTTGTCCGGAGAAAACCGGAAACCATTACTGACCGCCCAGGTCTGGACTTTGTTAATCGCCTGTTGTAGCTGCCGCTCGCAGGTCTGCATGCGAGCTGCTCGAAAGCGCAGGATGAAGCCATCGACAAACAATGACTGGGGAACGGCGGCCTGCTGAGCAATGGGGTTGATCCCTATCGCAAACAAGATGGCACTAAGAACACCTCCTTGAGGCACACCATTCTCTAAGACAAACGGGCGGGAAAGAGTCGCCCCGACACGAATGCGAACAGAACGGCATGAGACGTAAGCGGAAAGCAACAGCGGCATCCGTCCCCTCAAGCCACAGTCATAGAGATTACGGCGAATCCTATAACGCCAGGTCGTATCATAAGCCTTCTCCAAGTCAAAGAAAACTTGAACCAGATGTTGACGCAGGCGAAAAGCCTCCCTCACATCTTATTCAAGGACAACTAGATGATCGATAGTTGACCGAAACCGTCGAAAGCCACACTGGGACGCAGATACGAATCCCCGTGATTCCAACACCCAGACCAACCGCTCAATGACCATCCGTTCCATAAGTTTATAGACACAGCTAGTCAGAGCGATTGGGCGATAACTAGAAGTAGAAGTAGGGTCTTTGCCCGGTTTGGCAATCGGGATGACCACTGGAATAGAGCCCTCTGCCCACGCCCACGCAGCTGGAATAGAGCCCTCTGCCCACACACGGTTGAACATCTCCAGCAAGAACTGCTGGGAGGCAAGAGGCAGATGTTTCAACAGTTGATAGCGAACATCATCAGGCCCCGGGGCAGAGTCATGCGACTTGGATAAAGCTGAAACAAATTCCTGCCTGGTAAACGGTAAATTGTACTCCTCTAGCCCATCGGAGCGAAAGTCCAGTGAGTGAGCCTCTTCTCTACGCTTTATTCTGAGGAAACTAGGATCATAATGGTTATCACTCGAGACCCACGCAAAGGCAGACACAAGACAGTCGGCGATATCTGGCACAGAAGAGATCACGGTATTCGCCACCTCCAGCTGTGAAACCGGGGAAGGCACGCTCCTCCCCGAGATCTGGAGCACCTTCTGCCACACCTGCTGAGAAGGCGTGGAGCGTGTGATCGACGAAACATAAGCTGCGTATGAAGCACGTCTAGCCTCACGGATGACATACCTGGCACGGGCACGACAGCGCTTAAAGGCTACAAAGTTATCAGTAGTCGGGCTGACCGTAAATGCACGCAACACTCGCCGGCGGGCCTGAATGGCCTGCCCGCAAGCAGGCGCCACCACAGAACAGGAACCCGCCGCGGCTGAAATACACCAGCCTCAGCAAAGGCTGACCACTCAGCACGTCTAAGCGCCCACCGTGCTGGCCTGGAAGCCACAGGACCCCCCTGTATTGCGGCCAACACAATGGGGAAGTGATTGCTTCCATGCAGATCGGCAGCGACAGCCCAAGTGAAGTGAACAGGGATGGCTAGCGAGCAAAAGGCCAAGTCCACCGCTGACCAATTGCCTGTGGCCAGGTTACAGTGTGTCATGGCTCTATCGTTCAGGATGCAGACAGGGGGGGGGGGGGGGGGGATGAGGCCTAACGGCGCGGACCCCCTCTGCATCCACTCCTCAAGGACCCTCCCCTTGTTCTCAGTATTAGGTCCTCCCCACTGGACGTGGTGGCTGTTAAAGTCGCCCAGTAAGAGGAACGGGGCAGGAAGCTGGCGAACCAGGTCCTCCAGGTCACCAACCCCAAAGACCTCATCCGGTGGTAAATAAGCCGAACAGACAGTAATATCGAAGTGAAAAGAAACTCGAACTGCTACCGCCTGAAATCTAGTGTGCAAAGGCACACTGGCATGCGGCTGAGAGTGTTGAACCAGCACTGCAGCAACACCACCATGCGCACGTGGCACAGGGTCTGCATCCAGACAATATACAGAGTAACCCATAACAACCAGATTATCTGACGCCTTAAAGCAAGTTTCCTGAAGGCAGCAGCACAGAAGTCGCCAATGCGACAAAAGCAGCCGCAGCTCTTCTGCATGGGTCCGATAACTTTGACAGTTCCACTGAACGATGGTATGCGCAGGCATGGTGGGCTTAAGACCAAATCATCCTCCTCAACTCTCACTCTGGGCGATACAAAAACATCTGAATCCTCACCCGAATCAAAAGATGGGGTGAGGTTCAGAACGAAGTTTTCTTCGGAAGGAGGAAAAAGTTGTGGAGAATTAGAACAGGAAATCTCTTCCTGCTACATGGACAGAGTAGTGTCACGATGTTGAGGGGACGCAATGGACCCCTCAGCAAGCTGGCCTTTCAACAACCGTTTCACCGTCTCTCCCGGTGGTGATGTCCTCACAGGTGGTGTTGAGGCTCTACCAGCAAGAGCCATCTTCTGCGGTGCACTCCGGGCAGGTGGAGGCTTAACCAAAGCCTGAACCTGGCTGGGAACAGCCAGGGCAGCAGGAACAGTAGCAGGTGCAGAAGCATTTGCAGGCTGGGGAGATGTCGACGGCTCGGCAGCAACCGGGTCCGAAGGACCCAAAAGACCCTGCAAAGATGGATGTTGCTGGGTTAACAAAGTAACAAGCATGCCTACCGTCCTTGTCAAAGACCTAAGCTCAGCGCGCAAATCCGCTAAATCAGCAGACTCACTAACTGAGCCAGGCAATTGCGCACTGCACACCTGCGCAAAAGATCGTGTTATCCTCGGCGCCGATAGCTTGGCTTTCTTCGGGGCCTCCGAGTAGGAAAGCCCGTCCTTAACCTTGAATTCCTGAACATGAAGTTCCTCTACATAAACACGGCAGTCCCGTTAAGAGGCCTAGTGCTGACCACCGCAGTTGACGCACCGCGCCGGGGCAGCACAATCAGTGCCCTCGTGGGCTGCCTGAGCACAGCCAACACAGGTTGGATTTCCCTTACACGAACCGCTGGTATGACCAAAGCGTTGACAGCGGTAACACCGCATCGGGTTCGGGACGTAACATCTGACCTTCCACCGCAGGTAACCGGCAGTAATGTGCTGCGGTGCAACCGGCGAATCAATGGTAAAGAAAAGGTGTCAGTTGGCTGAGCACCATTGTCACCTTTCCGCGTCAAACGCCTAACTGCCGTAACGCCTTGTGACTTGAGTTCGTCCAGGATGACATCATCACTGAGACCCCTCAAATCAAAGCACGTCACGACCCCCTTACTGCTATTCAAGGTACGATGCGGCTCCACACGCACCGGGCATAACCCCAGTGCACTCGCCTTCAAAAGCCTCTTTGCCTGAGCATCGTCTGCAACTTCCACAAGGTATCCCCCAGCACGGAGCCGAGAGACATTCTTCGGATCCGAACCACAGATCCCTTTCAGTGCTTTGTGGACAGCGAATGGACCGAGTTGCGTAACATCTCGGCCCTCGCCTGTCACCATTAGGAACTTCGGGACTTGGTCCCGACTTTTACTAAGGTCAGGTAACTGGGCACCAGGCCCAACCATCTCAGGTTCCCTCCTCTGGCACTTGCTAGTGCGGCGAGGAGGGGAAGATTTTTGGGGTAAGAAATTTTTGTGGGGGAGGGGGGGGAGAAGTTGCAATTGAAAGCAAAAAATAAGTCGCGGCGGTGCGCTCCCCAGAAAAGAAAGCCCCGCGCGGCACTCGGGTGATGCAGGGCCGGAAGCCGCATATCCAGGGCCCTCCACCAGGAAGCTAACACCGCCGTCTATCTCGGTGAGGTGGCAGCCTAAGCATGCAGAGAGGCGAGGCCACCAAGGAAGCCGTACACACCACCTCCGTCGATAACCCAAACAGTTCGGGTCCGTGATGCAGATGGATACAGCACAAGCCATCTCCCCATATCGACAGGACCCGAAAAGTCATAGCCGATTGACCTTAGGCCGGCTCGCCCAGGCCACCCGTCCTCCGGAATAAGGAGCCAAAGCCCGAAAGCCAGGACCTCCGCCTCCACGGATTACTAGGTTGAAGCACACGGCAAACATGCTGGGGGATGAGGATGAAAAGCCCAGTGGCCAGAACGGGCAAATTGGAATCAAACCCAAAAGGGGATTCAAACCACCAAACATCCTCTAAGCAGCCACCCCGGGCCCGGTTTGTCCGGATGTCCCTTCACCTCTTTCCGAATAGTGCTTGCGACGGGTGTTAAACCTGCCCGCCATACACACCGTAGGCGCACTCGCAAACCATAGTGTTGAGGTTGCTAGTGTTCAAGACGGACTAAAAACCCTCCGCTATGCAGACCCTTGGCACACTAGCAGACCGTGATCTTGGGTTCCCTTTTAGTCGCCTTCTACGACACGCAGGGGTACGGTGGGCTTATTCCACCCCTAGCCCACAGGGGGAACTCAAGTGAGGACGTAATTGTAAAGATATATAAATGCATCAGTAATTTAAATTTCATTTAGATTTGCCAAATAGACAGCAGTAGTCGTAGCAAGGTTTTGCTACTTGTATGAGCAAACATATTTCATGCGTGGAGTATAAGATCATCTTGAGTAATAATTGCCAAAAGAGTTGTAGTGAATTTGTTTGCAAAATTATTTAAACTTAGTTGTAAAGGTAACTACAAAACCACACCATGTAACATAGCCAAAAAAGTATAATGATAAAACTACTTCACAACAAAATAGTGGAAGAAAACTCTCTCCATGGAATAGAAGCAGACAAAATGGTACTTACTCTTCTGGAAAGTGACACGTTAGTTAATTTAAAATAAAACTTAATGGGACGCCACCTTGGAAATAATAGCCTTGCAGTCCACTTCTTACACAGGCATGGATTTTTTGCTAAGGAAATTATGAAATTTCCAACAATTTATAAGTTAAGATGCTTCTGTTTACCAGATTCTCTGATTGTATAATTAAAGATTGCAACACTTTCCAACCTATGCGAAAATGTCTTGCATCTACTGCACAATGTTAATAAAAGATGTTGCAGGCAAATACACTAACTTAATAAACGTACAATATAATTAGAGTGGCAACAGAATGTATTAATGCTGTGGTCTGTTGGTTTGTATTTAACTAGGAAGATGTCAAACTTAACTAATTCATTAAAATTGGCTATGAAAGACCTTATTTGTAATCCTATCATGAGCAGCATAAGTTTCAGGAAGTTTTGTATGTAAAGTCCCATGTGCCTTGGACGGCAGTGTGATTAGAACTGGCATTTAGTTCCTTTTGAGACAGGGATGCTGTCCACTGGGATGTTGTGGTTCGCTTTGCTCGGGTTCTCCAGACGCGACCACAAAGCTCGCATTCGGCATTGCGACTTAGTTTATTCTGTTTCGCAAGTTTTTATTCTGTAAAGATTGGCTGCGTGGGCAAGTAAGGGATAACCTGCAGGAAAACATCCAGTTAGCTCCTTTATGACTAGAATAAATTTCAGAAGATTTTAGTAAATATCCGTGTACTTTGGTTGGCAATGGGGTTATAATAATAATAATAATATAATAATATTAGCGATGGTTATACCACCACCAAGAAAAGCATATCATTAATAGATGAAGATATACTGCGATTTCCTAATGTTGTATTTGTCAGACATAATCTTTTGAGAAACCTTGCTCATTACTATAGGGCAGTTTTGATCCACAAATTTCGTTTTTTTTATGATTTTTGGGCGTTCAATGCATTTCTAACGGCTGAATTTTTGTAAGTTATCATCAAATTTATTTTATTACATGTGATACTGCGAAACTAAGATCAAAAAGATCCCACAATGATATAACAATGTAATAGACTTTTCTCAGTTTTTCTGTTTATTTTAGAAATTAGGTTTGACCCCCGAGTGACGACCAGAGAGAAATATAAATGTTAGCAAATCTTCTAAAGCCATGCTGCAACAATTTTTCTCTTCTTGTATTGATTTTTAAATTAGAAACTAGTTACAGTCAGAATATCTACGAAGAGAATACACTGAACCTGTAACACATATTTAAAGATTAAACACTTCTCACAGTGCTGACTGAATAATATCATTGCAGTAAAATAATATTTGTTGATTTATTTTCTAAACTTTGCATACTTGTTGAAAGACAAACCTAAAGGGATCCTTTACATTCTTCATTCCCGAAAGCCAAATTTTCTTAGTAATGGTGGAGTCCCGTTTGAGATCAATACAGTCATTTCATACCCATTAAAAGTAAAATTTGGATAACAAAGCAAGTGGAAATCGAAATTGAAAACTTTTATGTCTGCAGGCAACAATGCAGGCTTTTTGTCTGAAGTGTTTTTTTTTTTTTGCTACAACGTGGAATTTATAATAATATTTACTTTCAAAATTCCTTCTTTAAGCTTTGAGTGTTCCCGGTAAATTCTTTGTGCCCTGTGCTCCATGCTAGGTTAGCTTTTGAGAACAATAATCATAAACAAATATTTAAGCACAAAACACTTAGACAAACAAAATTACACCCACAGAAATTTGATTAATCTGTCTTAAACTGAAATTGAGGTAACCCTTTTGTCTTAGCAGTTTTATTATTACATGTTTACAGACACAATGGTGTTTACTATGTGCTTTTTGTATGTGTCTTTTGCTGGACGTGTAAGTCTCTGAGACAAAAGTAGACCAGACAAAATGAATTACTACTTTGTCATTGTAGGTTTAGTGATGGTTTTAGGGCTAGGTGAGGCGAGCGACCACCCAGGGTACTAGTGTCAAATGCAAACATGACGTCAAAATATTTAACAAAAATACTAAAAACTTAAACATCTACCATGTATTTATGTGGAAGAGTAGTGATAGTAGGATATCCTTGAAAAATAGTACGTCTAAGATTAAATCTAACTTTCTTTTAGAATACGGTTTCCAGCTGGAACATAATACTTCATTATTAACAGCTGGCACCATCCAGCATGCTACTTCGTACGGTAGCCAACCTTAGTGGGGAGACATAAAAAAAGAAGGATGCTAATAATCAAAGAGGGTACCAAAAAGCTATCCACATCATCGATAAACACAAAATTTACCTTGGGTTACCCATGTTTGCGGTAGAAGGCTGTCTGTGTTTTCTTTATCCTTTATATATCACTACTAGTAGTTATCTTATTAAATAAGTTTTGAACTAATTCATTCTTGCAAAACTGATTTATCATTCAAATTTTTTTCAGGTGAATGCCTTGAGATCCTCAGACGAATTTTCTAGAACTCCATACGTACCAATCGAAAATACGTTTGCACTGAAACAAAATAAATTTATCACGTTGAAGGTTGTAGAGGTACTGTACACACGGAATTCTACATTTCCATATACGTTAACGTTAGTTTTAATTAAAACAGCAGTAGATGCGATAAAAAAAATAGTTGCTGACATTTAGTTGATGACAACTGGAGTTAATGTATGGTATTACTGACACGGTGCATAATTTAAAGTAGCAAAGGGGTAATCAGACTTTTTTTTATTTTAGGTATTAAAAATGTAACAATCATGTAGTTTTAGTGTGAATAGCACCAGAAAACAAATCCAATAGGTTTTTGAAAATTTCGAAAAAAAATTGACCACCTGATTAGCATAAAGTATACAAATTAGTTACAAAATGGAAATCAAGTGTCTTTTTTTTGGAATTTTTGCTTCAAACAAAAACCAAACTACACAAAACATACAAGAAAGACAACTAACCATACTTTTCCCATAAAAAAGAACTCTATATAAGTTTGGGTTATGTATGCAAGCCGAACCCGAAATTCGTAAAATAATATGCACTTTTTAAGCAGATTGTGTGAAACAGTACCACCAAACATACTTTCGTTAAATTGGTTTGGTTAGCGGGCCTCGTATATAAGTGGGGCACACACCTGCCAAATTTCACAAGGAGTGGCCTTATATCAAAACAGTTTTGCATGATTTACCGGTAAAACATTTAGAAATATAAGTTTTCGACAATTCAGTTGTAAAGAACGACTGGAGGCAATCATGTTTACGACGATAGTGTCCACTACTAGTGACGAAATGTAGAACTACTCCTTGGGACCGAGTTGAGATATAGCTTCGTTCAGAACATGTTTGTGCTTGAAAAGGCTAAGAAAACTGCCGCCTTTTCGCAATAAAGCAGCAGATAGCATCCATAAACTGCTCACTTCTAGTTCGACTTCCAGAAAACAAGTACGCTGTAGTATTTTACTAAATATTGAATTAAAAAATAACTACTACAGGTTTAAAAAAAAACTGTTTTCACAAAAAGAAGGTGAAGTAAGTTTTTTTGTTTTTTTAGTTGTTTTTTTACCTCTGTATTACCCCTTTGCCACCTTTAATGTCAACAAAAGGAAGGCAGGAACACATTGGTTATTTTTGCACACACTTTAACAGAATAGTATTATTTTGCCAACATACACTACACTTCTGTAAATTTAAATCCAAACGACCAGTTGAGGGGGGAAGGGTGAAGGTGACAGTGCAGTGCACCAACCGAGCAGGTGTGGCTAAAGAGTCACAAAAACATTAATTTAAAAGATGCAGCTGAACAGCTATAGAAAATAAATGCAAAAGATGAGTTTAAGATATTAATTGACATTTAAAATTTTATTTTGGCTGACATTTATTTTACTAAAGCATCAGTAACGTAAACACGCA
>JAHWFP010120859.1:0-14247 GCA_023313725.1 Lithobius niger | reverse complement strand
ATCTATAAAAACACGTTAACACATTATACTGTGAGAGACTGGAATAATGGTAAAACGATAAAGTTTACAACAACAAAATGCAACCATGAAAAGCAACATTTTCACAAATTTTCACAGAAGTACATGATAAACTTCTCCCAGCTGTGTTCTTCAGGTTTAAAATGTTTTCCATGGTTGTGAGAATGAGCGTTTCGTTGCTGTAAACTTTACTGTTTTACCGTAATGCATAATCTACTGAAGTTAATGGTTACAATTCTTGTGCACTTTGATGTTTTTATATTTACATTTTTATGAGTTTTGATTCTTGGCGTGTTGAAATTAAGCTGCTCTCACCCATAGAGATCTCTAAACAGACGGTTTTGCCCTTGTTTAGGCTTGTTAGAAGGAAATACTCTGGATGAGAGCACAGGCGCCTTGTTGGAACTGGGGGTAATTTTTACAAGCACAAAATCGTACTGGCTTCAGCAAGTTAAGCACAGAAACTTCGTTCCACTTTGACGAAGCAAGAGCATTTGGTTGCACTGGATTTGTTTTTTGGATATCTAAACACACGCTAGTGTGTCGCGCCAATTTGGGCAACAAACATCATATCAATTCAATTGTCGAGGTTGTAAACCATTGTAGCGCAACGCCATAGCGTCAGTATCTTAAATCCTGAAGCGTAGTTGGGCAGATTTTTGGTACTTGGGGAAAAATAATAATGCGGTACAAAAGCTTAAATTGTTTTGAAATCGAGAGCAGTGACCCACCTGACAAAAATTAACTTGTGTAGGAATGACAGCTAAGCTGCTTTCAATGCAAAATCTGACCCTCAATAACGTTGCAAATGTGTTACTACTTATCTAGCTAGCTAGCTAGCCTGCTCATCCCCATGTTAAATCCCACAGGGTGATTATTCATCGATACCGAGATAACGGGAAGGCTTTCAGCTATGAAATTGACGAAGTACGATTACGAAAAGTACGAAAATATTGTTATAACCATTGTTAGTATTGTCTGCATCGTCTCTCATTGGATGGCCAAAGTTCGGACAATGAGAACGTGTGTACTGACGTGCGTGCCTAGTCACACACTAGTGTATCAGGATAAATCTAAACAATGTTGCAAAGAAATTGTATGCACGTCCACTTCACGAAAAATAAACCAACTGTAAAAACAAACCAACTGTAAAAACAAACCAAAATAAACAAACCAAACACAGGTAAAGAGGCCACCAAGTTGGGAGTGGTTTGGCCCTACAATGGAGTGATATCAACACACCAAAACTAACTAAATAAAACAAATTGCAACAGAATTAAAACCAAACCAAAAACATATAAAGAGGTGACTAAGTTGAGAATAGTACGGAAATACGAAAACGGTAGTAGCAAAATGTTAAAAACTAATTTCTTGTTGACGTGGCACTGCTGCACGGTAGTGGAGTTGAGTCAATACACAATTTAAAAAAAAGGACTGATATCATATCAAAAACCAAAACTGGTAAAAGGGGCCGCCAAGTTCCGAATGGTTCGGCCCTCCAAAGGAGTGATATCAACACACGAAAACATTCGCCAACTTAATCGTACCGTATCATACTTTGGATGTTAAATGAAAACTTGAACATTGCTACCGAAAGTAGCAATATTCCAGTTGTCATTTAACCTTCGAATTATTAAATGGTGCGATTAACTTGGCGAGTGTTTTGGTGTGTTGATATCACTCCTTTGAAGGGCCGAACCATTCGGAATTTGGCAGCCCCTTTTACCAGTTTTGGTTTTTCTTATGATTATTAATACCCTAAGAATTTTTGTCAAAATTGTGGACACCCGGTGACTAGCTAAGCATGGCATCACACTTTTGGGTACTTCTATAGAATAACGCCTATCTTAGTAACTAATTTTTTTGTGTTACATAATAGCAATCGTTTGAAGAAGCTGAAGAAAAAAGAAGACAAGCAGAAGTGGGATGATCGTCATTGGTCAGAAAAATTGGCAGAGGAAATGACAGAGCGTGATTGGAGAATCTTTCGAGAAGACTACAACATAGCAATCAAGGGTGGGCGCATTCCTAATCCTCTTCGCAGTTGGGCCGAGTTAAGTCGAGCGCCACCAGAAATCATGGAAATTATTGAGAAAGTGGGATACAAGGTAAGCAGTTGGTGTTGCTAACGCATTAAAATGTGGGGAGTAAGTTGAATGACTGCTTGTTACACTTTGTGACTGCGTCTCAATCACTGCGTTTACTTGACCACTTTGAAGCGCTACAGGCTACAGAGGGATGCTCATCATGTCGATGTCAGCTCCGTGGATCTTGGTAAACATCCGTTCCGTAACTTCGTGTAGTTTTCTCCCATCTGGTGATCAAAACCCAAGCGCTTTAACAGAGGTGGTTCGGAAGTTCTGATGCGAATCGTCTTTATTCATGTAAACTCTCGCAATCGCATTGACATGTTGAAGCAGGCCTGGTAAAGATGGCGGACACAGTTATGCCCAGTTAATTTGTGCTGGTGCCACCCAAATTTTAGGTAAATAAACTGAAAAGCATGTGTACATGACTAGGAAGACCACTAAGAATCGCGTGCGTTTCGTTATTTGGGTTAGAACTGACCCCGTTTACTACATACATGCATGGGTGCAGCAGTGTGGAACATTCCACTCTTCGCCTAAGGAAGAGAAAGGTTTCTGAGTGTACTGGCACGAATCGCATTCCTTACCGGAGTGGCCGCAATCGCGGTCTTGCATCTTGTAAACAGGTGCCGTTTTTTTGAAGCGCGCTTCAAAGCGCATCGCTAAAATGCGCTTTCCTGTGGCAACGTAAATGTAGTAAAGCCTAAAAGCTGTTAGGAGTACATGTGTGCTTGCAATGGGCAATTTGCTTACTGGAGTTGTAAATAGTTAACGAATTTACCAAACAGTTAATGTGAGGGTTTTCAAACCAATTACAGTGAAACTTCTTTAGCATCAATCCATGGTTTTGACAAGATTAATATTTATTTATAAGCATTAAGCAAACACATCGTTGGTTCAGAAGTAGCAAGAATTCCATTGTTGTAAGCAAGTTATTGGGGTGAGACAGTAACGTTATACTGTATTTAGGTTTAACAGTAAAGCTGTATTGAACCGAACAAACCGAACCGAACATGGTCGAATACGGTGGTCGGTTTGGTTCAGTGTTTGGCCTTTCAAAGGAAAAATAGTAAATACTGATCCGAACGTATTTCCACTTCCAATTGACAGATTTTGATGTTTGACTACACCATTTTAAAGATTTGTCACCAGCTTTCTGATGGTCTAAACCATAAGATCCTAGCGCTAACTGTTGAGAAGTTATGAGGGAAAATATAAAAGTAGAGGAGATTTCTTTATGTTCAAAACGAGTTTCTAACATCTGTGCACTACAAGTCCTTGTGAACATACTTGCATTTGTTAAGAAACTTGTACTTTCATAAATATATGATGAATCTGTGTGAAGTGAGTTTTATTTTTAAGGTTGATTGGTTTGGTACATTTTTGTTCGGTTCGAAAGTGTTCAAAGTTCGCGTCATTTAAGGTTTGTTTGGCTGAAAAATTGGTTTTCGGTACAGCCTTACGTAACAGTAATCTCGCGCTGCGTCAACTTCCGTGTGTACGCAGAAATTAATTTATTTTAGTCTTAAATCTTAAATGTGATTTGTTTATGCTACGCTGAGAGAGTGTGAAGACTGCTGAAACGAGTAAATGTGACATGTCGAGTGTTTGTCTTAGCTGTAAATATAATTTATTTTTAGAAAATGTAAACAGTAGTTGGTGTTATGTCCTTTCTCTGTTAATGAAAGGTCAAGTCTTATTCTGTAACATTCTTTTGTTGCCATGTTCTCACTTGAATGCTCCATTTCTAATAGGAACCAACTCCAATTCAACGACAAGCCATTCCTATTGGTCTTCAGAACCGTGATATCATTGGTGTGGCAGAAACGGGCAGTGGTAAAACTTTGGCATTCCTCATTCCTTTACTGGTCTGGATCCAGTCGTTGCCAAAGATTGAAAGGTGATGAAGAAAACACTTTATCCATAACTGATTTGGAATATCTAAGATAAGATTTTAAGGTTGGTAGCGTTTTTTTTTGATAAACTTTTATGGTTGTTTAGAGATGAAGATGCTGACCAAGGCCCATATGCCATTATTTTGGCACCAACTCGAGAGTTGGCTCAACAGATAGAAGAAGAAACAAATACATTTGGAGGACCTCTTGGTATGAGAACCGTGGCCGTCATTGGTGGTTTGTCACGTGAAGAACAAGGCTTCCGTCTACGCATGGGATGCGAGGTAAGACAATTAAAAACTGATGTGTAAAGGATTTGTGGTGCTCAACCATGCATGTATTCCTTGTTTTTGATCAAATTCCGTATTGATGCATAAATTATTGAGCAGAAATATGTTTGGGAACATCGTACTACGCTTTCATTATTAAAAAATATTCTGAAGTTTGACTATGTAAAAGCGCGAACCAAAATTTCAACTTGTAGTTCTCGGGAAACCTTGGAATGATAACATCCACTGGATATTCTTCCGTTACAGCATCCGAAATAATTTGTTGATGTTTTTAATACCTTAAAATAGGGATGTGCGATACTCAAAAAATTCGAGCCGAGTATGCAACGTGTCCTCGAACGCGGCTCGCCACTTACATCCATACTTGGAAAACTCGAATCTGGTAAAAATGCCATAACTTCGCCAATTTTTGACCGTTTTTGACGTTCAAATACACCAAATTCATCTTCTCGAAGAGAGATTTCCAGTGGTGCAAATTAAAAGCCACTAGCTCAAACCATTCTATAGTTATATCCTAAAAACTGGAAAACCAGTTGTACACGTTCACCCACACGGTCTGTTAAGCAGCATCTTAGTTGTTATTACACTAACAAATAAAAAAAAGACACGTGCAAAATAAGTGTGTTCATTACTCGAACTCGGCTCAATACTCGATTCTTCGGTTTCAGACTCGGCTCGGCTCGACTCGAATTAAAATTATTCTACTCGCACATCCTTACCTTAAAAGTAGTTTATAGTTGCTTAACTTCCTTAATATTCACGATCGTTTAAAGCGCACACCCAATTCTTAATAGGCTGCCATCGTGACCATCATAACTGGCTTCCCACAAGCAACATGCTCCTGCTAGTGCCAGTAGACATGACCTGTACTCTATTCGCGTAACGTCACTTGAGACCTGTCCCTTCGCGATCATGGGCCATGGTTCACGTGATTCGAACTAATCAATTGGCGCTTGCGATACTGAAGAGTTTCAAAAACGTCCATTGAAACGGAACATTTTATTCGAGGAATAAAAGCAGAGACTTACGGTTTGATGACGTCATTCATTGACAGCAAAGAAAACAGGATTCCCATCTTTCTAACGCGACGAAGATGGCGGCCGTGTGTTGTGTTGCTCCTGATTCACGGTCGCTTGAACCAAGGCCTTTTTTTCAGCAAACAAAAGCAATTTCACATCATTTAAGGTAATATAAAGATGATACAGTATAAAGATGAACTAAATTAACAGAAAATGTATTTTCCAATATACTTAATTCAATCGGAATTACACTTCCATTGTACACAATTGGAATTTTTTTTTAACGAGGCTCAGAACTGAGGGGACGATATATCATTTGTCAGGCAATTTCGTAGTTTTTTGAAACGACACGTGGCCCCAAAATGGTTATCATGCAACAAATGTTTAAGCAGTCTTTGCGCTTCTGGCTACCAAATTGCGCGCACCTAATCACTTATGTAGGGATCGACCGAGTCCGGATATATCCGGATCCGGCCCTTATATTGAGCTGGATACCGGTTGCAACACAACCAAAACTTGTCGCCGTAAACATGTTGCATGCCTCGGTAAAATAAATCGACGTAAAATAACTAAGCGATATACGGTAATAAAAAAATTGCAGATGTAATAATTACAGTGTAAATTAGTGCACAAAAATATACTTGGGCTAATCGTATTAGGTTTTCATAACTTTAAAAAATAAAAGTTGAAGTCTGACTACGTAAATGCGCTTACGAAAATATTCATCTTCCGTTGCAGTACATGGGATACCTTGAAACGATGGTCCTCTGGTTATTCCTCCATTACAGCGTTGTTTACGGCTTCCGAAATCCTTTTTTTTAAGTTTTTATTACCGTAGAAGTAGTTTAAAGTTGTTTTGTTTTTAGGGATCGACCGGAGCCGGTACCGGAGCTGAGTACCGGCCGGTACTAGCGGTACCGGCACCGGTACAGGTGCCAACGTCTACAATCGAGTCGGTACTAGCACCGGCCAAAATTTGATCAATTCTTAACGATGTGCTTCTATTAGTTATTTATTCAAATACATAAACCTTTATTCAAGTACTTAAAGAACTTTTATTTACTATCTTATTTACCTTTAGTTATTTAAATAATTCAGATGACTGTAAAACGTTAGTAGCGTAACTTGACTGCACCATCCGTTGCTAGAATACTATGTTTTGGAGCTCAGGAACAAGGGTCATCACCGGTCAGCAGTAAAAATGTGCAAATCAAAAATCCAGCATAGTGATGCTGGGGTTGATGATCTTAAAATTTTTTAAAAAATTCATTGTATTTATAAAATTATAAAAATTATAATTAATTTAAGACACAAAAATGAAAGTTTTAATTATTCACTGCTGTGCTTGCTTGGCTCTAGCAGATATCGGTAGGGTGCTCTAACCGCTGACAACTGGGAAAAAGTAACCGATAATAGGCCATAAAAGAAAAAAAATTGTAAATATAAATTAAATTGTTTTTCTTTAAATATTTATTACAAAGAGTTCAAATAGTTACTTTGTTAGTGTAACAATATAAATTTACTCTTATTGTGTATTTATAGGCATCAAACTCTAGCCTGCATATTACTGGTAGTAGGTGCACCTTTCAGTTACCAACTTTAAGAGCCATTTGTCAACATCCGTTTTTCCTTTGCCATCGTTTACTATCCAAGCAACTTTGAGTTTAAGCTAGTTTCAAACGTGTCTGAACGAGTTTTAGGAGCTGCCAATCATAGATATTTATTTTTAAAAGTTAATTCATGGAAATTCAAGAATATGAAATGGAAACTTAATCACTTAATCTAAGCCTTTTTCTGTGTTGGTAGTGGGCCAGAAATATTGATGATTGGGGTGGTTTTAAACCATTCGTTCGTAAGTTGTGTGACGTTTGGAAATGTTATGAATTATGGAGGAGGGGGGATTATACTTGTTCATTGCCCTTAACCACTTTTTTACTTGACCATATTTTGAATTAATAGGATATAGGTATTTTTGGTGGGTGGGGTGGTCCTGGAGCCCTCTCCAATTTGACAGTTGATTTGAAATTTAGTGCGAGTATGATACTTCAATAAATACGCCCAACATTTTTTTTTATCTGTGCTTACATTAGGTAGTCACAAGTACTGATACTGATCAGACCAGTTTTCAGAGGTATGCAAATCAGTTTAAGAAGATTACTACAATGCTGACAAATGGCAACAGCTCTCCTTATCTTTAATCTGTTAGCTTTTTTTTTTTTTTTTACAATAAATCATGGTTCTATACGGTTATTTTTATTTTGGAACCGGCACCGGTACCGGTACCGGCAGGTGCCAAAAGCTCCAAGGACCGGCACCGGCAGCACCGGTAAATTTTGGCTCCGGTCGATCCCTAGTTGTTTTATTCCTAATTTATATTCGCTATCGGTGATAGCGATCAGTTTACGGCCGTCATCGCGCTCCCACTCCCTTCCGGCTGTCCGCCAATAGACACGCACGTTCTAGCTTCAATGGCTGTCACCTTGACTCGCTTCGCGTGACGTCACTTGCGACTGGCCCCCGTCGCGATAGTGATCACGTGCTATACACGTGCAAATCGGGGAATCCCAGCCATGTCCCAGCTTTCCAACGCGACCAAGATGGCGGCCGTTTGTTGCGTTACGACAGCTTGAACCAAGATCTAGTTTTAGCAAACAAAAGCAGTTTCACGTCAATTTTGACGATACAGCCAACAAAAACATCAATTAAGGTAATTAAAAGATGATATTAAATTAAATGAATCCAAAATAGGCATGCCAAAGTACCTAATTCAGTCGAAATTAGGCTACACCTCCATTGTATGCAATGGCGGTTTTTCTTTGCAAATGGCGCTTTGAATCGAGAGTGCGTCGGGAGTTTAGAAACGGTTTTGAAGTGACGATAAATCGTGGTTTGGACGCCAAGGGGTTAAATTCGAAAAGTAAGACGGTTTAATGACGACATCAAAAACAAGCAAGAAATAATAGCATGATAAACCAAAGATGACTTCCATGTTGCAAGAGTCGAGACAGTTTTGTTCATAAAATAAAAAAAATACAGCTTTTTTTTATGTTGATTTCTTTCCTTCTTTTTTTTTTTGTTTTCGGTCTTTGTTGTACTGTACGCAATACAAAACGGAACGAAAGCAATTTAAAGCAGTAAATAACAGACCTGTTGTGATTTTGATTTAGTTTTAATGCAACCGAAATTGAATAATTTTAATCTAAAATAAATAAGTGGACTACATAACTAGTTTCACAAATAATTCAAAATTTTGCTAATTATTTTTCGAAATGAAACAGTAGGCTAATCAATGAGAAATCCTTCAACTAGAAAAATGTTTCTGACTGATTAACCTAATAAGTGCTTTGAAAAAAATTTGCAGAATTTAGCAACATTGCAAAAACAGTTCTGTAGCCTACATGCAATTATACTATTCTGGTACTCATAATAGCGTAAGACGTCTACGTGTATAATGTAAGAAAATAATGTGAAACAAAGTGAAAATCAACACCATAGCTGCAACTTGTGTGTGAATTATCCGGTACCGGTCCGAATCCGGCACCTACATCCGGAACCGACCCTGCACTGACATCAAATTATCCGGAACCGACCCGGCACTGACATCAAATTATCCGGAACCGACCCGGATCCAGCAAAAAGGTATCCGGTCGATCCCTACCATTATTGTAACACAGTTTCGTCGGATTCGACTTAAGAGAACTTAGATTCTCCAGGCGAGAACAAGTTCTCTGGGACAATCTTCGTTTTCAACATACCTTAAGAATGATGAGTGAAGAAGCAAATAGGAAGGAAGAAGAAGAATGAACAGAGAGAAGAAGCAAGACCCAGAAAGCAAAAAATGAGGAAGCCCTAAAGCATATAAAAAACACAAGAGAAGGAGTGTACAGAATTCCGTGCAGGGACTGTGATGCCGTCTATATAGGAGAAACAAGAAAAATTGTGAAAACCATACAGAGTCATTAAATAGCAAATATGCGAAGTGAAGTTGAGGATAATGGCATCGCAGTCCACTGCACGGAAACACTGCAAGAGATTTAGTGGAAGCGGACAGACACATTAATTTGCTCCAACTCTGCAAGAGATGGGCATCTTAGATCAATCTTTAGATCATCTTAGATCATCTTAGAATCATTTGGTAATAAAATCCACGAGATGAACCAAATTCAACTTTTGAACATTCAGGTATTGACACGTCCGAATGTGGAGCATCTAGTCAGGAGAGATCTACGACAGTGACTTACCTGTGAATGGAGAATTGGAAGTGAAGCACGACCTAACGAATACGGGAGGCACCGATTGAAAGCGACTTTAATGTAGATTTCAACAGTGAGAAAAGATATTGCCAGAACTTAATAATTGAAGTGCCTGATGAAAACTGCAGCCAACAGTTGAAAATTCGCAAGACATTGTACGTATCTTTTGTGTGAAAATGAACATAATTAGTGGAGTGAATAGTTTTTAATTTTGACATTTTGAGACGTCTTGTCTCCAAAGACATCCAAACATCGAGAGTCACTGTTCTCTATATCTAGAACTGGATGAATCACAAGGCCATCAGAGACAGCTTCAAATTTCGTGCAAACTGGGCAAAACACCACTGGGAAAGAACATCATTATGGGAGTAAAGGTTTGGTTTGCATATAAACAAAAATTTAATACGAGGCCTGGGAACAAATATGTCACAGCTTGCCACTGTAGACAGTACTGTATTTTTAGTGTAAGGTTTTCGCTGTTATCCTTCATGTTTTCGTTCTTCCTGATTCTTTTAATGTGGTTTTTACAGATACTTTTACCAAATAATTTAATAAAAATTTAAGCGTGGAATCTTTCGAGGTATACAAAAACAATCCGTGTAATTCTATTGCTATAGCAACTGATGTGAAAGCCTTCATACGTAGTGTGTAGTACTATTGACCAAAATGCCTTTTTTATTTATACTTTCAGATTGTCATTGCGACTCCTGGACGTCTCATTGACGTATTGGAGAACAGATATTTAGTCCTTAGCCAGTGTACATACATTGTATTGGATGAGGTAAGTCACTTTAATGCAGTTAGAGTAACATTTTAAATCTACATGACCCTTTGAGTTTTGTTTCAGTGTGGCTAAGTATTAATATATTGTTGAGCATTCAAATCTGACACAAAAAAGTAGGTTTGCAAATGTTTTTCTTCACTGCAAAGTACAGTAGGCTGTTTTGTATCTTTAGGAAATAGAACATACTGATGAAGACATAATTATTTTAATAATTTTGCTTTAAACATCAGCGGTTCTCGAGGTTTGGATTTTTAAAAAAATTTCTTAAATTTACTTAAATGTTAAATTATAACACGAATGTTTCAAACTAAATCTGTACGATACGTTTCATAAAGAGTCACAAATTGCTGTACATTCCGTAAATCACCTATTAAACAGAGGCATTCTCTCTCTCTCTCTTTCTCCCCCTCCCATGCCGCTTGCTAGCCATGGCTTTGGTTGTAAAGGGTACAGTTCAGTTGTGTAATCCTATTAAGCTTGTTAACAAAATCAACAGACACGAGTGGTACACCATGACACACCATGATACACCAGCGCTAGACATAAGTGATATACCATGAGAAACATGCAAGAATTAACTACGCATAAACAATCATTGTATGGTGATTAATCCTATTTCCTGCTTGTGTGTGTCTTGCATTGTTGCTTACCTTCAGTTGCGTACCTTCAGTTGCTATTTGGTATTCAACGGGTCATAGTAACTGTAGTAGTCTATAGACCGTGGAAAAAAAACTTTTAGTCCACTTAAAAAAAAAGTTGGTTCTCAAACTTTTTTCTCAAGAAATCTGTGCGGGTGGGCTGAATTTTATTTTTTTTATTTTTATCTTTTGACCCTATTTTTTTAATTTTGGGTAAAATAAAGAACACTGCCTCGTAATTTTGCTTACAACGTATCCATAAAATTATTTAACAACAAGAATTGTAATTTGATATTTCCATTTCTCAGTAAGGGGCATTTCTGATCTGTAACTGCTATTTTTGCTGAGTCATTTCTTCTTATTTCCTGTCAAAAAATCGGTGTGGTTTTATTTATTTTTTTATTACTTCACTTTTCATCTTTGAATATGACTATTTTAAGTAATGAAGTTATCGAAAACATTTTGAACTTTCTCTGTAACCTTATTTTTAGTCACCAAAATTTTAGGATCAATCTCATGAAACAAACCCTGAAATCCTGAGATAACAATTTCTTCCTGAGATTGAATGCTGTATTTTTAAGATGATTGCGATGATTGCAAATACAGTACTGTATTGATAAACTGGTTAAACTTTAAGCAACTTTATACGTGTGTAGTTCAGTAATGTTGTCACCATGACATGAAACTGTTGTGGACATATGATGTCTCATGTAAGGCCATGCAAAAAAAATTGTTTGATTTACGGGCGAGGTTGCAAATTGAAGCGCCAAGCAACCAGGCATTTTATTTTATTTTTTATTTTATTTAACTGACCACATTTCGTTGATGTATACCTAGCTCAAGACTGAAAGAGTTTGCAGTCAGCCTAAAAAAGAATAATATTCTGCTAATATGTTATTTAAGTCATATAGTATTACAACTATTTTAGTTTTTGCCAAATAACTTCTTAGTGGTTTGAGCTAAAGGCTTGAAATTAGCACCATTGAAAAGCTTGTTTAGAGCCGGTTAAAATGGTATACTGGAATGTCAAAAACGGTCAAAATTTGGCGAAAATATGATTTTTAGCGGATGGACCAAGATTGAGATAAAAAATTTTGACCCGCCATAATTTAAGGCACCCGCACGCGCGTGTAAACCAAACAATTAACTTTGCATGGCCAAATGCTCATTGTTTTATTCACTGGATTCTTGTTCCAGGCTGACAGGATGATTGACATGGGCTTTGAACCAGATGTCCAGAGGATTCTTGACTTCATGCCGGTAACAAATCAAAAGCCTGATACTGAAGATGCAGAAAATGACGAAAAAATGATGCAAAACTTTTCTTCAAAGAAGAAATATAGACAGGTAAATAACATTTTGTAGACACATGTCGTAAAAGTAGACGTAATTGAACACAAATGAACGGATTATTCCTTTATATATTTATCTTCTTGTTTAGACTGTGATGTTCACCGCTACTATGCCTCCGGCTGTTGAACGCCTGGCAAGGTCGTACCTTCGCCGACCAGCAGTTGTTTACATTGGTTCCGCTGGCAAACCAGTCGAGCGAGTGGAACAAATTGTGTATCTCCTCAGCGAAGGTGAAAAACGGTAAGTCTTTCAGTGGATCTTAACACGCTTGTTGCTTTAGTCAGTTTACACAAATAATCTCATCAGAATATTAGTGTTCACTTCTTTCAGTTTAATAGGACTTGAGCAAGTGTTAATAATTGCATGTAACACCTTGAATGAGAAGTCGCTACAACTATTAATACCTAACAACTATTAGTCTATTAACAATGTTTTTAGTGAATGAGAAGTTTTAAAATACTAGATTTAGGTGTTTAAAAAAATTCGTTTGTTTCATTGCAGAAAGAAATTACTTAGTATTCTCCAAGGTGGGCTTAACGATCCTCCAATCATCATTTTCGTTAACCAGAAGAAAGGTGCCGACGTCCTGGCCAAAGGACTGGAAAAAATGGGAGTAAGTTGCCTTTGAAAATGGTTCAAATACTGTTTCATGCAGACCTAAAATTTAAACGGCTGCACGAACACAGTAACGTTGCAATGCCACATTATGTATTATTGACTGGTTTCACCCTGGTCCTTAATTGGTGGATGCTTATTTGTTTCTTACTGCTCTAAATCACCCAGTCCCCTAAAATGCTTGAAGATCAAAAATCGTGCTATACTGTTGTTGATGCCCACCCCTTAAAAATCCTCGATTTTCTGTGGCAAATTTAACTAAATCTTATATTTTTACGAAATCAACGTATCATCCACTTAAATCTTGTTTTTTTTTTTTTGTGTAAAAATTAAGTAAAAGCTTTATACATTTAATAAATAAACTCTTAATCCAACACGATTCATGGGAGCATTTGTAATCACGGAAAAGTCGGAAATATTAGGCCTAGCGATCGATCATTGACATGTGTGATCTAGATTAAGTCTAGCAAAAACACAATGTCTTTATTCTCATTTATTCACAAATTTAGTTATTAGACGCCGTCCTCCCAATATCTAACATAATTCAAAGTTAAAACTAATTTATAATCATTACCAACCTTCAAAATGACAACGCCATTCACGACCTGGAAGCGAGTAACTTTTTTTGACAAGGTCACAACGGGTCTCAGGCTTCAGCCAGATCATGTTTTTGGGCGCCCAGAAAATAATTTTTTTAGGCGCCCACTCCGGATCTCTGGCGTCAGCCAGATCACGTTTTTGGAAATTTGCGTCAACACAAAATGTGCTTCACGATCATGAATCTCGTTGTTTTGAAGGTTGGTGGTGATTATAATTTAGTTTTAACTTTGAATTATGTTTGATATTGGAAGGAGAACGATCTAATAAACTAAATTTTTGAATAAATGAGAATAAAGGCTTTGTGTTTTTTTGCTGGTCTGAATTCAGATCACGCCACGTCATTGATCAATCGCATAAGTCTAGTCTTGTTTACGATCTTGATCCGCTCATGTTACCGAAAGTTTGTACGTTTAGAAATTAATTTTAGCGCGAATTATGTTAAATTTTGGAGAAGAGAGTATACAATAACCTAAATTTGTGAATAAATAAGAACAAAGACATTGTGTTAATGCTGATTGAATCAAAATCACTTACAAAATTGACTAAATTATCGCTGACTTTTCCGTGATAGAAAACTCCCTCCCTGGATAGAAGTTAATTTAGAAAATAGATAATACTTGTTTTTAATGCCCACCCCCAATTTTAGACATTAATTTTACAAGCCCATGGGCGTTTAATACACGATTTACGGTGTC
>JAHWFP010120850.1:0-11730 GCA_023313725.1 Lithobius niger | reverse complement strand
CTATGCATGGAAGGCAGTCACGCCCTCTGTATGTTTGTTGGCCTATACCGGCTTAGCTCTAAAATCTAGTCTATCATTCTTAAGGCGATGTTAGAGGTGAAGTTTCGAGCTTAGAGGTTGTCAAAAGCTGCTTGTTTTGCATTAAAAAGATAGTAAATTCAAACTTTTGAAGAATAGTGCTATATCTCAGGGTTGTAGTGATAATACTGCCCGAGAGATGGGTTGGTCCAATATTGTGGAAAGTTGATACTTTCGCTAAAACCGAGCGACGTTGGAATTAAACTAAGTCAACTCGTCCCTCACAGCATATTGCCGAGGCCTTTAGCAGTATATAGAAAGCCGTATTTACTGTTTGGCTGGGTGGAGCCCAAACGAAAGGTCGGATTGGAATGAAATTTGGTACATCACTTTATACCCCCAAAAGTATTGCTGAGCTAAAATTTGACGTAAATCGAACAATTATTACGGAAGAAATTACAAGTTTTCTAATTTATTTCTAACACTCACCATAGTCAATTTGGAACCCTCAATAGTTAAGGAATTCCAACGAAGCATACACCATGCTGGTGGTATCAAGTGTACTTCAGAAAACACGGCAAGTTAAATTTTGGTTGCTTTGCTCCGCCTACAATAGGCCCAAAGCCTGTTTCCAAGTATATAAAATGAACCTAAGGCAGCTCAGAAACAGCCAATAGGAAACCTCCTAGTGCAGGTGAGGAGTGAGGATGGGATTTTGCTCAACTGTTGGTGAGAGAAATTGGAGTCATTCTTTTAATGCGTAGTTTTCCGGCATAATGTGGTTGTGCGCAGGAGGATTTTGCGTGATAAAGCAATGAGTTTCAAGATTTAGCATTGCTTTATATTGGTTTTTTTTTATATAAAATTCTTTTGTTTTAGCAGAGGTGTGCCCTGTCTTTATCTTGTGCTGGGCGACTGAGTGGTTTGATCGTTATTTTTGAAATTAGATTTGTGGGACGAGAATTTTTTTGTTTAAATTCTGCTCAGTCGTGCCCATACAGTGGCTGTGCATGTCGGTTCTTTGCAGGAAATTTGATCAACTTCGTTTTGGGGTGTTTTGTGCCTTTGTTGGTTTCTGATCGACTGGTACACTTGGGTTGGTGAGCGATTTAATATTTTGATATGAGGAAGAGACCAGTGTTAGCTTGGATAGTTTAGGGGGGTTTGCTACTGTGAGCCGTTAGTTACCACGAAATTAGTTAGAACAAATCCCAAGATCTTGTACACACGAGACTGCTAACTTGCAACACGGATTAACGTCATTATCCAATAGACAACACATTGTATTAAGAGTTAGGCTGCATCGCCTGCTTTAGTTTGTAGAATGTAACTACCTGAGCGGGGAATAGAACCCGACCTTTGAAACCAAAGTTCAAAGTCCTACTGCTGAGCCACACTGACACGGTCCATGTACCGGCCGTGTCAGTACGGCTCAGCGATAGGACTTCGAACTTTGGTTTCAAAGGTCGGGTTCAATTCGCCGCTCAGGCAGTCTCACATTTAAGTCCAAAAGGCAACGGAAATAGGTTTGCATCACTGTTTTATCAACAATGGTTGTCTCTGTACACTCTTTTGAAGCATGTATCTGTGGAACGAAAAAAGGGGAGAACTCTACTACCGTACAAGTGTGGAACGAAAAAAGGGGAGAACTCTACTACCGTACAAGTGTGGAACGAAAAAAGGGGGAGAACTCTACTACCGTACAAGTGTGGAACGAAAAAAAGGGAGAACTCTACTACCGTACAGACAGTCCTTTTTCTTGGCAGCATTCGATGTTTTGTTTAGGGTGAGGGGATATGTTGTTTGAGAAATTTATTAAAAGCTGCTTGACTGTAGGGGTTGGTAAATACATCATAATTAAAGTCTTTAATGCCTACAAGGCACTTAAGTAAAAAAAAAATGGATAACATTTTCTCGCATGACTTTTCAAACTCCCCGGTCTAACTAACTCGCGGCAGTCTTCGTAAATTAAAAACTTTAAAACTTTAATTTCCAAACTTAATATGCAGCACGTGGAAGCGTCTGACAGCGCTTACACAAAATTAATTTCGGGATACTGTTTTGCATGTTGCGACCTAAACTTTGTTTTTGTTTTTAATTTTTTTTTATCAACTTAAAAAAAAATATAAGGCGGCACCCAGTCTGTATTAAAACCTTAAATTAGCGATGTTGCAACGCAATTTAATCCCACATCAGCCGTGTTACGTTTCTTGAGCGAACTACTGCCAAGGTTGCACAATTATGGGCAAAATTAAATCACATCTTACAAATTTGCTGTTTTTCTTCTGTTAACTGGAATCGGGTCGTGTCATATATCGGGGAAAAGCTTGAAATCTCACATTTTTAATTGCTGTAATTGGATTTGGAAATAAACTAGACACAATCAGGATGGTGCAGCAATCTAAGATGGTGATACACTCCATTGTTGCCAACAAATAGGAAGGGCGTCACACTTGTGATACGTGAGGTGTTAGGACGCGTTTACGCAACGGCTCGCATTTGTATTCTCGCAGCTAGAATTTAATCGCGATGGCAAAGGTGTCGTTTCCATGATAACAACGCTATCTGGATTAGCTAAATCCGACGTCGTTTGAGTAAATGCTTTAAGTCTTATAATCCGTGACATTTACCGACCCACGAGGGTATTACACCTCAGATATCGCACTAGTGGATTCTCAACCCAACTAAAATGCGCGTGTCTGATGTTACGTCACTGCCTAAAGAAGATTCACCAAGTCATTACGTGGACAACGTAATAAATCTTACGTTGACAGGCATTTATTTCTTAAAACTTGATTCACTCGAAGTACGTAGACTCAAAGAGGACCTTTAACTAACCTATTCTTTGCTCCACGGTCTTGTAAATCCGGATTTTGTGAAGTTCTTTGAGTTTCATACTGAGGACCGTATACAGGTGGTCACGGTCTAAGGCTTCGGGGGAGTTCTTTCCGCACTGATTGTCGTAAATTTTTTTTCTCAAACCGAGTTGAGAAAGTGTGGAACAATTAAGTTACCGGCGGGGTGAGCTCGTGATCGTACCGGCGCAGGGATTGTTTAAGCAGGACTCCGACACTGTAATCTTAACAGGTATTTGGCAAGACCATTTTAAAGTTGATCAATTGTTACGAATTTGTTTACATTTATGTGCTTTTTTTCCCAATATTCATTTAGTTTGTATACATATTTTATTGCTTGTTTTTGTAACTTGTAGGCTAATTTGAATTTGTAGATAACTGACAAAGACTATAGTCTGCAATTTTTACTAGGTGGGATCCAAGTAGACAAAACTGGCCCTTTCCTTTGCCTTTTGTCTTTCCATGACAACAAAGTTTTATTATTAGTATTATTATTATTATTATTATTATTATTATTATTATTAATTCCGTGACGATGATGAACAAGACAAAACACACGGCAACAGCAGTATACCTCGGTAACGTTACAGAATCTACTTACTTTTTTTGAATGCAAAATAGTTGGTTTTCACTTAATTTCTATACAGATTAAAACAAAGAAGCTGGAATTGTTTTAAACTTTAAAATAACAAACGGCTTGATAATTTCTTCACCTTAATGTAGTTTCCCTCAGAGCATTGTTACACCCAAGCTGTGGAAACAACTGCAGAATTAACTGAACAAAAAACGGCTCCGCCGTTTAGAAAAAATCATTAGAGCTCGTATCCCCATACTCACCGCAGTAAAGATACACGAATAAAAACGGATTAGCGATCACTCAAACTCAACGAACTATAATTTGAACTCCAATTCCAGGGAACAAGGACTGTTTTTACGCAGTTGTAATGCCGGAAAGTGAACGCAGCTTGTGTTTGAAATATTTAATGTTTGTATCTGTGTACGTTTGTGTGCACTTAATGTGCCTGTTATTCAGGCTTTTTTTTTTTTTTAATATTTGTCTGTGTTTGTTGTTTTATATATTAAGCGTGTTTCCTGTGAATGGCTATTTGTGTATTTGATGTGGATTTAAAATTTGTGAAACATGCATACTCCTAATTAAGGCAGGTTTTTTTTTTGCCTGTGTTTGTGTATGTATTTTTCATCTTTTGTAGGCGTTTTGCTATTTACGGCGTCGTTTTGTATGTGTTTGTATGTGTTTTAAATTTTCGTTTGGTTTCATGTGCGTGTGTATGTTGTATTTTGTGTGTGTATTTTATTTGCGTGAAGTATCCAACCGTTTTGTTTGTTTGATTAGTGATATACATGAATGCGTGTGCATGTAGGCTGGCAAGTTACAACTTGTTCCCTGGAATTGGAGTTCAAATTATAGTTTGTAGCGTTTGAGTGAACTCTAATCCGTTTTTATTCGTGTACCTTCACTGCTGTGAGTATGGGGAAACGAACTAAACGGCGAAGCAGTTTTTTGTTCAGTTAATTTGTTGGCTTTTTTTCGCTTCAGTTTTATTATAATTGCTACAGTCTGGTCTATCATGTGTCAGTCATGTGTATAATTGCTACAGTCTGGTATGTGTTTTTTTTTTTTTTTTTTTTTTACTGTCTGGTCTATCATGTGTATGGCATGCCCACTGTCCAGCCAATTTTGTTTGCGAAAAAACGGAACATTAGAAATGCGTATTTTTGTTCAGGTTCCACCCAAGCTTTGTCCCATGTTTGTTATTTGATGGCAAGACACTAGCGCGTGTCTAGAGTTACCCTGGCAGCTCGATGGATAGTTGATTCTGCATTGTTGCAATCAGATGCAGCATTATGGCAAACAATCGCGGAAACAATTCAACTGGCTTCCCGAACCCCGCATTGAAGAAGTAAACCCCGCATTGAGTCATTCAGTCATGTGAGTCACCCAATTATGAGGCCTGAAGGCCTCAAAATTACAGACTTCACACCCTATGGTTCAAAACTGAAAGCTTTAAGCGAAAACCAAGACCATTTCGTTTTGGTTCTCGACAACTTCAATGTATGTGGCCAACAATGCTAATTCTTAGAGGATACCACTACAATGTAACTTTCCCTGTGCCCGAGCATCGTTGCATCTTGTTCGAGTGAGCTACAATCCGATCTTTTGCACCTCGCCTATTGTTGTCCCATTGTTACATGTTGCAGCATTGCATTCTGGGGCCTCGCCGTAGCCGCCTCCGCCTGTCCAGTTTTTTAAAATTCTCGTGCGCAAACGAACTCTAATAAGCACTGCCTGCCGGCCGTGCTAATCTAGTAAATCTTGCAATTACAATAGAATTTGTCTCCTACTATTATCATCGTAACATGTGGTTTACATAAGGCCAAAAATAAGAGGTATAGTGTGTGTGTGGGGGGGGGGGGCCAGTCACTCCACAACCACAGAAAAGGCCCTCAAATTTTGAGAAAATTCCCCTCTTCACAACCACCTGTCTGCATGCGCCCTTGCGTAAAGTCACTATCCAAATATTATCTCAGAGCCACCAAGGCAGTATTAATGTCCAGGAAGTTTTCATTATTAATGAAGAATGATATTCCAAGACTCACTAAAATCCGTAAGATTTTCCAGCGCTGCGCCGTTTTCTTGCAATTTTGGTAATACTTCTTCCACATTTAAGGGTATATGCAAACGTCGGAGATAATATTGACATAGCTTAGTTCGTACAGCTGGCTTGCCAACAACGACACCAAACTTCTTCATAAAAGTTGCGACGCAATCTGCAACGAACGGTTTGGGTTACCAGAAAAGAAGATGCGCCACAATCTGGAAATCTTACTGCAAGAGGCAAAAGAAACGGAAAGGAAAGAAAAAATACTAAATGATAAAAAAAAAATAAATAAAAGAAAACAGAACATCAAAAGAAAAGAAACGAGCTAATCCTTGATGAAATTACGAGACACGTGAACAAGATAGAGAGCGCGCGCGACGGAAAGTGAGCCGCACAGATTACACGGGTTGACATCAAGAAAAGAAGGAAAGTAAGGGGGAAAACGAGAAATGACTCGACGCACAGAAGCGAAACGAAACAGAAAAACACAAACCTTACCATTTAATTACTTGTATCTAGATGGCGGAGAGAGAGAAGTTATTAGAAAGTGAATAGAACGCAACGCGTCTCTTTTGACGACGATACCAAGTTCTGCCTTGTTAACACAACAGCAAATTAAGTTTGACAAAATTTCGTTTTCTGTTAATTGTCAACACTGTTTATAAGTTCACGTTCGTGAAAGTATTACTTACATCTTTTGGCCTAACGTGTACTTTAAAGGGGGATTGCCACCAATTGACAGGAAATGGCTGCAGCATCTATAGGCATTTACTGCTATCCAGTTCTGTCTATAGCCCTTACTTTCGACAAGCGAGAGAAGGCCCGAATAAATTAATTTTTATGAAACCAACAAGCCACGTGCCTCCTTAATTATTGAGTGTAAAGTTTGTGCGAGCACGTGCACCAGGAAGAAAGCGGGAAAGTTAAGCCTAACGTAACAACAGGCCCTTTTTTTTTTCAATAAGGAACGATCGTTTTGAAACGCAGATTTTGAACCGCTAGATGGGTGCCATCGAGTGACAGTGATATCGTTAATCTTGACCGCTTCCTCCCTGGTGCACGTGGGCGCACCAACTTTACACTGAATAATTAAGGAGACACGCGGCTTGTTTGTTGTGTACAGGTAAATTTCTTTGCTTACTGCTTCGCTTGTTGAAATCAAGTGCCACATAGAACTCAATAATGGTAGACGGCCCCAGATGCCACAGCCTGTTATTCGGTAAATAGGCACAGCCACCTACAGTAAAGGCCGTATCAGATCAAGACAAATTAGGCGCGTAAGATCAACCATTGACATAGAAGGAAGCGCAAGTTTGCTAGGTGCTGCCATCTCTACACCAAGCGGCGAAATTTCAAACTAACCGACGAGGGTTCCAAATTTTGTCAACCGATGACGCCACTTGGCAAACTTGTCGCGTCGGTATTTGTCGCGCCTTCTAGCAGAGCATTGTGGAAGGTAAAGATAATCTGGCCTTTACTGTAGATGGCTGTGGTATTGGGCAAAGAGTCGAGGGGCATTTTTAAGCAAGCTAAAGGGGGATCGCACATTGGGGCACAAGCCCGCACTTTAATTTGAGATGCCGTTTTCGTAGATAAAATGACACGAAAAATCATATATTCCGGGAATGCAGTACTGATGCCAGGGCTCCAAACCCATTATGGACCAATCCATAGCTTTTTAGATACTTTTTAGACCTTCGAAAGTAGGGGTCTAAAAAAAAATAGTGCCTCTTTTTATTCACACCTTTCACTTAAAGGTACATTCCTCCCAAGGCCATTTTTCTCGATCATCCACATCAAGGACGGCCTAAAGTTCTATTTACTTACCGTTATAGTCAAACTCTTGCTAAAAATCCGTTTTAAAATGTTGCGTCTACGAGATTTTCTGTTGAATATTGGGAACTAATTCAATAGCATACCAAGATTCCGAAGCGTTTAAGACACAAATAAAGTTTAAAGCTCGAAGATAATACCGTTAGTCCTCCATTCATTTTTACAAACCAGGTATCACCTACCATGTTCAACCATGTCACAACTAAAAGTTTAATCGCATTTAATTAAATATAATTAAATATAAGTATTTAAAAGGAAAAAAATGACAAGTAAACAAACGCATGCTACGACAAGAGTTTGTTTACTTGTTAGAAAAAAAAGTTTTCTTATTGTTCACTTACGCTGTTATTGTTCTATCACCTCTCAGGTGATGAAATGAAGTTTCATGCAGAATTAAATGCTAAAGGTTATGTAGGGAGGGTTTGAGCTCGGTCTCCCATTTTATAGCCGAAATTTCGATGCTTAATTTCTCTGCCGCCTTTTAATATTTTCCACTCAAATTTAGTATGTACGCTTTGCTGAACTTGGCGAACATGTGTACCAACTTTTATTAATTTCCGAGTTGTCACATCGTAGATGTGGACTTCAGCTGGAATCGTAAGTTTCATTGTAGGCTTAAGACTTGTTATTTGGATACGTTTATACAATGGTCTCGACAGACTAAACCATTTGTCCTAAAAAGCTAGTTCTTAGCTCATTTGAAAGAGTGACTTTAGGAGATGCGCCCTTTATAGAAACAGAAATTTCAATTGGTCGTGCCATTTCGGAGTTACGGGGAACAACAATAAAATTTATTCGGGGCCCCGGCCTACCGCCATGCGCCCACCACTAAAGACAGTTACGGGGCCCTGAATGACCAGTTTTATTGTTTTACATTGTTTTGAACATTGTTATTAGGCAATAATGCCAATCAGTAAACACCAGCCGCGACACGTAGACTGAAGATTGGTTGATTGATTGATTTGATTTATTACACCAAGCCGCGGCCCTAGCCACGCGCACTCGGATACAGACAATAAAATCACAACCAGGCATGTACAGACCTTACACAACTCATACTACGGCAGTAAAGCAGAGTGGAACACGGAGAAGGACAAAGCAGATCAAGAAAGAAGCCCGGGGTTATGTCAAACAAACAAATACTAACAAACAAACAAACAAATGCTAACAATGCTGATGAGTCAATAATTCACCCGCACTTTCAGGAAACGTGAAGAGGAAACATTATCCAGAAACACGCTAGTGTGTCGTCCGCCTAGATAAACGATAACATCCAGATAAAATATATACGAGCATGGCGACCACTAGACACGTTGTGTCTTCACAGCTAAGGCAGTTTGGCTGTTTTCAGGCATGTGAGGATAAATCACTATGCGACAGAAAAGGCTGAAACTTGGGTAATAGGGAGACTTTGGTCGCCTGATAACATAAAAGTCACTATTAAGGCCACAGCTTACCGTTTTCTTGTTGAAAAAACGACGTGAATAACGTTGATATTTGCCTAATTACTTACTAGGTACTACGTACAGTACTACTAACGCTTGTTTTTGTATCACGAAAATGAATTCTTTCATGCGGTGGGGAAAGCTGGCTCTTAGCTCATTTTACAGGTATTGCTCTGTAGATGTGCCCTTTTCATATGGACCTTTCTAATTGGTCAAGTGGTTCAGGCGTTAGGGAGCTCCAAACGACCAAATTGATTGTTTTACACATTGTTTTATTATGCAACAATGCCAAACTGAACATTAAATAAATCCGTGCGTTTGCAAGGAAAATAATTATTTGAATTTAAATTTTTAGTCGAGTCCTAAGCATTTGCAAGGAGATACTTCAGTACTAATAATAAATCCTAATTATTTGAAAAAAACATTACTGCTGTCCTCAAATTCTAACGAAAGCCCACCAAAAAATATGAAGAAAAACGAAATGGGCCAGAAAACTAGATTGGCGTTACCATTTCATAATTACTAAGAAAAAAATGGATTTAATCAATTTGGACCAAAAAAAATCTGATATCTACCCCAAAACAGGATTCCCGCCAAGCTCTTTCGTCAAGCTAATCCCACCGACCGACTAATACTTCAAACGTTAAATGAAATAATTGAAAATTGCGCAGTGAGCAATTTTCATATATTCATTTAACCTTCGAACTATTACTCGGTGGGATTAGCTTGGCGAAAGAGCTTGGCGTTTGATATCACGACTTCACACGGCCGAAAAGCTTGGCGGGAATCATTAACAAGTTTTGTTTTGAGGTAGATCCTTATCACGAATTAGTTTATGTATTGGTTTGAAGTCACCCAACCGTGTTAATGCTAAAATGTTCGTTGCTCAATTAATTTAAAACTAGCAGGTTGAGTCTCCCGGTCTTAGCCTCCCACGGTGTTTTGTCTTCTTAGAAAGTAAATCACGTATACAAAATATTTCATTCATTAGTACACTGATCCTTCAATTTTACTCGCCCCTCCTTTTCCCCTCCTTTTAAAACATTTAACTACATCAGTAAGGTTTCACGTGGACTAAACAGACCAATAACACTGCAGTATATGAAAACTTACAGGAAAGTTTATTAGTGTTCCTTTGCTGTTTCGACTTCGGGTCAGTTCAACCTTATATTAAACATCAAACGAGTTGGCATTTATTTTCTAACGTTGTTTGTTGGTGGGTCTGACGGATTTATTTCCAATAACAATGTACCGTATCTTTAGTATGAAGGAGTCCCGCAAGCCAGATATATGCCGTGGCAGCCGGTCATTTGGTGGTTTCTTTACGCTTTTTGGTTGCCAGGTTTTATTGAAGCTTTACACTTGGTTATTTTCGGCAATGATTCTTGTTTAGGTATCAGTTGTTGTGGTAAGTGATTTTATGATTGTTGGTTTATAATTTTTTATATTCTGGTCGAATAATTTCCTTTAATGCAAACTGAAAATAACTAATTGCTCGCAAAAAGGAGCCAAGTATTAATTCTACACATTTCAGATAAATAATACTTATGTTGGTTGTTTGTTGACTGTTTTTTATTGGTATGGTAAATTTTCTTTAGCAATAACAATTTAATTTACTAGTTAGTATGGAAAGTTACGCTACGCCGATATGTGGCATTACAGTACATCATTTCCGGTAAACCGACCAGCGCTTAACATGCACCTGCAAATACACAAGGTACGCGACCGACACAATGCTTTTAACAATACCGAACGATACGTTAACAATCTATAGTTCCCCAACGCGCCAGTTAGCTCTCTAACCAAAGGACCCTTCATTCCCAAACCACCAAAGGTATGTAGAATTAATGTCGCCAGATGCTCACAGCAACTTTCATTTCAAAAAGTCTTCTCAGTTGTTCACAATCGGCTTCTTAAAGTCTATGAAAATTAACATGACTTCTGGGCCACTAGTAGCTAGTTAGTTAGCTAACCAACACATTATCAACGATCTTTGGTACCAATTTTTTCCTAGAAAGAGTCGTCCGACGAACCAAAACCGTTGCCCTACATTATAGGGACGTAATCCCTGATTGTCCAACAGATTTGCAGCCGTTTTTGTCGCATGCAAGTATTTTATCCAGTAACTCGTTGTAGTCAATAAAACTTTTGCTTCAGGTAAAGACACATGCTTACGCTTGCCGCCTTCATGCAACAACAACAATACAACAACAATGAAACAACAACTTGGCGGCGACACGCTGGCGCGTGTCTTGATTAGTAGATTATACAATTTCACTTGCATATTGATAAATATGTAATGGAACCGTTTTTTTACCTTTAAATATCTTTTCTTGTCGGCTTGTTTCTCGCATGTTGTTGCTGCTTACTACAGCACGACTCCAATGTGCTCAACTACGGGTTATGGTTTAATGGTACTTTGCTAATATGCACAAGTTCCTGGTGACGTAATGTGTGTTCTCATTTTAGTCTTCTGTACAGCCGTACCGGCTGAGAAGACTATTGCAACGACTTTGTCCGTCCGTCCCTCACTTTTTTCAACTTCGCAACGGTACCAGAAATTGACGACCACTGTTTACAACGTTAGATTCAGTGTCAAAAGTTAGTTAAAAAACATGGAAAATTAAAATATCGTTACCTCCTTATAGCTAATAGACTTCTTCGACGTAACTAAATTAAACAATAACATTTCATCGTCGAATTGAAATCCTATATGTGTTAACACAGCCGTAAAAACAAAACCATTTTAGCTTCGTTTAAAAGTCTTGTCGTATTGTTGCATGAATGAATAGGCTTACGATCGAACCAAATTCTCCATTAGGCCTATCTGCTACTTACGAAACTAAAACTACCGTTAAAAAAATGAGGCCTAAAAAATGAAAATTAGGTCTAAAATCATGTTACCATGGCAACGTCAAGTTGTTACGAGTCGCTGCTGGCTTTCTCAACAGCGTTTCT
>JAHWFP010120838.1:615-10873 GCA_023313725.1 Lithobius niger | reverse complement strand
TCACCTCTTTATTGGCTTTTGGTTTGGTTTTAATTTTGTTGTAATTTCTTGTATTTAGTTAGTTTTGGTGTGTTGATATCACTCCTTTGAAGGGCCGAACCACTCTCAACTTGGTGGCCTCCTTACCAGTTTTTGGCTTTGTCTATTTTGCTTTGTTTTTACATTTGGTTTATTTTTCGTGAATTGGACGTGAATACAATTTCTTTGCAACGTTGTTTAGATTTATTGTGATACCCTAGTGTGTGCCTAGGCACGTACGTCAGTATACACGTTCTCATTGTCGGAACTTTGGCCGTCCAATGAGAGACGATGCCGACAATACTAACAATTGTTATAACATTATTTTCGTACTTACGCGCCGTCCCACGTCATCCCTGTAATGCCCCCAGGCTCCAAACTATATAAGTTACGCAGTTCGTATTGTAGTGCACCCATTCGTCCAATTTCATAGCTGGAAGCCTTCCCGTTATCTCGGAATCGATGAATAATCACCCTATGGGATTTAACATGGGGAAGAGCGGACTAGTTAGCTATGGTAAAATCCACCCACATTAGTCAGTGTAGAAAGTGTTAGCGACGCGACCAAAGCCTGCTTACCACTGATATGTCTGTATTCTTCCGCGAGCTCCTACTCAAACAATGATGCAAAAATAGCATAACAATTCATTTGCGCGAACATTTTTAATGCTAATAATTTCACATTTTTTAGGGCGTGTTACCCTATAGCATGTTTTTTATTGTTAATACATTTATTGTTTAATGCTTAATACCAAATTTTATTAAACAGGAATGATTTCCCTCTTTCAAAAATATTCCTGAAAAGAGCCGTATTGGTTTAGCCTTTAAAAAGACCGTCGTGAGGAACGTTACAAGCAGGTGGGGTATGGAGGAGGGAGGGGGGGGTAGAACAAACTGTAACGAGTGTCTTACTTCAATCCTTAGGTGCCGCTTTCAAGCCAAAGTTGTCAAATTTTCCGAAACGCTTCAGAGTCAAGCCTGTTCAAACTCTGATTTCGTGTGACCAGCATTAACACAAGTTTCCTCCAATAATGAATGTCCTTTCCCCCCAACCCCCACAAAAAAAAAAACAAAAAAAAAAAACAATAGCCTATCGTCTCGTTCAATGACGTTCGCTGTGACGCTGACGTTTACGAAAAGCAAACTGCAACTTGAAATCCGAAGTGATTCGTCTCATTGTCGTCCGTGAGAAATTAGTACAGAATCGCATTCGTTTACGGCACGTGTCACTTTTCAACCGGTGCAATGTCGTCATTTCGACAAAAATCATGTAATTTTTCCGAATTTCTGAAAGCGTAAATTCGTCGCATTTTTACGTACGTGTGTCCGTGCATCGCAGCAAGGCTGTCTATTGAATAACGGTTGTGATCGTACCGTGTTTCCACACCGTCAACTATTAATGCACACAGTTCACGGTTCGACAACATCGTAGTATCAACAGCATTACTGCAGCCAAGCTTGCATGTCAGCCTTACGTTAACTCTTCGTTGATATTTTTTCCTCCTTCACAGAATGGTATGAAGCATTCATTATCCGTTGTTCGAATTTCGTTTGCGTGGCGCCGTCAAACACCCAAAACGTACTCTGAACTCTGTTCTGCAACGAACGCCGCCCAGCAATCGTGTTTCTTTTGCAAATCGACGAATAGATTTCTTTTGATCGTGTTGGCACGGTTGGCTATAGACATTCATTACAGTTTGCTTTTGGGAACTTGAAAGGCACCTGCAGAAGCCATCGATTGAACTATTGTTGGCATCGCCGCCATCTTGGAACTACTTCCGTTTGGAAGACAAGTTGCTGTCAAAGTTCGCGATCTGCTAATAAATGCTAATCGACTATTTTTTTGTGTTTCATAAGAATTATTATGGCCAAGTACCGTAGCTGAATAGTTTCTGACATCGTTTCATCCCTAAAAGGTTTTGGTTGATGCTGGGAAAACACGTACTACGTTAAGCCTACCGTAGTAATACAATTTCAACGCAACCGTGAAGAGGCTCTATCACATCAATAACGCTCTCTCCACTGACTAATGTGGCTGGATTTTACCATAGTTAGCTAGCTAGCTAGGTAGTAACACATTTTCAACGTTATTGAGGGGCAGATTTTGCATTGAAAGCAGCATAGCTGGCATTCAAACACGAGTTATTTTTTGTCAGGTGGGTCATTGCTCTCGATTTCAACACAATTTAAGCTTTTGTACCGCGTTATTATTTTTTCCCAAGTACCTGAAATGTACCCAACTATACTTCAAGATATAAGACACTGACGCAATGGCGTCGCGCTACAATGGTTTACAACCTTGACAATTAAATTGATGTGATGGTTGTTGTGAGTTTGTTGCCTAACTTGGCGCGACACACTAGCGTGTGTCTAGAACAATAAGACACAGATGCTTGGGATTTGGACCATTGGAAAGCTGGTGGAAAAAATTTCGAAATGTTGTATTCAAACGTCGAAATCGGCCTACGAAAAGTGAACATATCTTCAATTTGGTTTATTACCAGTCTATCCGGGTTTTACAGGATTTACCGATCCCGATTGCTAATGTCGGTAAAGATCCGGACTACGATCGTGAGCGGTAAAGCCTTACAAAATATGCTTTTATTTGCTTACAGTTATCCTACACTTAAACTAGTGAGGCCGCCTCTCTTATCATCAACAATCACTCTTTTAAGTGAAAACTACTCATGACGTCATAGTTTGATCAGGGAAACTAATCAGAAAGAAAGACAGAAACTTTGACCTGACAAAAAAAAACTTAGCATGAAAAAACTATAACATCGTGAACAAACCAAGACTCCGAGCTGCTACATGCAAAGTGTGGTTATAGATTATATTGGAGTGTAATCATGGCTGAGCTCCGCTCCAATAAACTGAATACTGCCTTTGTTACTGTACTTCACGGCGACGAGTATCCAGAAAAATTGTTACATATCTTGTTTGGAGACTATGTCCCATTACGTTAATACAGTTACTAGCGGAGTCGCTCGCTTCGGTCGCTCATTCCACATCGTCTCGCTACGCTCGAAGAGCTTTCATGCTGCAACTCTTGTGGTGCTGACAGAAATTCCACGTCTAAAACGATCAAGCAAATGGTCAGAGTGCAGCAGGCGTTTTTCGTAAGGCTTCACTGCATAAACAAATGAAAACCATAAATCATTCCAACAGTCTGGCCATCCGAGAGCTACGTGCGCGTCGATCCATGCTTCCAGTAATTTCTTTGATTCCAAGAGCATCACAAAATCATGTGCTGATTATTTCGACGCAAACTAATCGTAATTATTGCTCACAGTTCGTCCATCCCATTCCTAAGCACGCCTGCATTTCATCTATATCCTTCAAAGCATACGATTTGTTTGTTTGCACATTTGTACGTCTTCTCCTCCAGAAGTAATCCACTATAATGGTGTGAAATGAAAGATTGAGAGAGAGCAAAGCGAGACACATATTGAAAAGGTTTACGTTACGTGGAAATAACTCGCTCTGCTCGCTCAATCCACGCATCACCGTGCTTCAGAAACACGACTGTTTGGACCCTTTTAAAACCAGGTTTCCATGCATCAAGTCAGGTGATACAAAACCAATTTTAATATCTGTATGTGTTACGTTGCAAAATACGTTGTCCGTTTAGCTTATTTTTTGCGTGCATCCTTCTCCAGATCATCGCCGTGCGTAACTAATGGCTTCAAGACGATAACATGCTTCATGTATAATTTCTATGTACTGATTATTTCGACGCAAAGTAATTGCAAATGTTGCTCACAGTTCGTTCGTCACATTCCTCAGCATATCTACATTTCACCTACATCATTCCAAACATACGATTTGTTTGTTTGCACGTTTGTACGTCGTCTCTTCCAGAACTAATCCCCTGCGCAGGTGAGAGATGAAAGATTAAGAGAGCAAAGCGAAACACTCATTGAAAAAGTTTAGTTTTCGTTAAAATCGCTCTCTTTCCTCGTTTAATCCACGCACCTCCGTGCTTCAGAAACACGAATGTTTGGCACCCTTTTAAAACAAGGTTTCCATGCATCAAGTCAGTTGATACAAAACCGATTTTAAGATCTGTATGTGTTGTGTTGCAAAGTACGTCGTCCTTTTTTTTAGGTCATTTGTTCGGCTCATTCGGCCGCGTCTCGCTGCGCTCCAGATCATATCTCTTTGCTCGAGAATGTTTCATGAACAAACTATGACGTCATGAACAAACATCAAGAGGCTTTAAAAAAAAACTGTGACGTTATTTTTTCAGGGTTTTTCGCCTATTTGAGGGTGATAATATCAAGTTACAGCGATGAAAATAGGCCTATACCGTGCGCAATTTAATTATCTTTCGTTTGGTCCTACTCCCATCTTTGTAGGTGCTTTGGTTCCGGAGGAGTAGAGGTACAAACACACACGCACGCACATCGTACGTCCATAATGATGTAGATTTTGTGCATTTAAGGCTGCAGCACTGCTCAGATCTTACGCAAAGATCACGATGGTTATAAATTTAATGTAGACAACACGTTCGTGGCACAGCGAATTGTTCCTGAAGACGCTGTGCACGTATATGTATATCACTATTTACCAGCTTACCACACAAAGTCTGGTCGAACAAAGGTTTGGTCTTGTGGAAAATTTCGACTCTGCAAGAATTTAGGAAAAGCAAGGCAATCTTACTGCAATCTGCATATTCACGAAATCTACGATTTTAAAGTGTAAACGAAACGCAGTCGAACAACAACGAAAATCATGTATTTTAAAAATCAATAGCTGAATAGGCAGCATTTGTTTAGACTTGTACTTCTCTGACGAGACATCCCCGGCACTGAAATTAATGACAGCTGAGTTGGTAAAGCCTGAGTTTATGGACTGATGCTTCACTGAGGTGACACGACCAGGACTTAACAAACGCTCGCTCACAACTTCGACACCTCTGTCACCTGCGCTCTTGCTCTATAGTGTCCGCGGCCTATCTTGAGTTCGCCGCAGAACGAACATAGCAATCGATTATACCTTTTTTGGTAGCGGAGTGCCTTGTTGATATCCAAGACAGTTACGAAAACCATAGTACAAAAACAGCGGCGGCCGTCGATTAAAGCCGACTCCTCCAGGAAGACGTAGCCGCTCAAAAAATACTGCAGGACTCAAGTTACGCCACGTACACAATAAAGCCATTTATGAAGTCCTCCGAACACAAGAAGAAAGCTTCATGGTGTATAACTAAAGTTACGTTCAATTTCAGAAAAAAATGTTGCTGCAGGCGAGTGAAAACAATTCAAAGGGTCATATTGAAATGTATGATTTTCGTTGATATGCATTGTGTTTCCTTTAATCCTGCGTAATTTACTGCTATTTGTCTCAAATTTTCAGATTCGGACCAAAAAGGTGGATAATTGTTGTTTAAAAACTCTACGCCATAGTCACGGAAAACATGACTAATTTTTCGGGCAAAAAAAAATGATTCATTTTGGCTTTAGTCCAGTCAACGAAGGCTCAAATTTGGAAAATGGTGGAATAAAACCCCAAAGTCTAGAAACTTTGCAAGGTTGTTCAAGGAGGTGTAGTAATGACTATATCTAAAGTCCTGATGATTTGAAGGTGAGCTGGCTTCGCTAGACCATAAATACCCCAAAATAGGTCACTTTTTATTCGTTTTCTGATAATATCTCGGAATCTGTGGGTCCTACCAGAAAACTGCTACCTACAAAAGTTAAAGAGAACAAAATTTGCCAACAAACTTGATTCTATATATTTTTTCTCTAGCACTAGTAGTTTACAAGATATTTAGAGTTCTAAATTTCAGATATCTCAGTGATTGACAGAGATCTGCTATACGGGGTGCACATAGATTAGGTGGACCGACCCTAACCGCATTTAAGTTACTATATCAATCATATAACATCAAACACTTATTTACCACTACACATATTTATTTGTTACATCAGGTTACTACATATAACATCGAATCTAAATACGGATGCAAACCTATTTACGTTGCCTTTTGGACTTAGGCTGGCTCCCGTCACTTACCAGGCAGAGTCCGGTCGGAGAAGTTGCCTGCTGTGTGTACGTTGAATTCCGTTGTCGCCCGGATATTTTTTTTTTGTACTTCTGGGTGTACCGTACCATTTTTTAAAATTAAAAAGAAAAAAAAAAAGAATAAAAAAAAACAAAAAACAATTAGTTAACCAATTTCGAGCCCATTGGCTTTCCGTCCCGTTTAAAACATCGAATCGTAACTTCAAATACATATTTAATAACATCTAATCAAGTCGAAGTAAACGTCCTCCTGCAGGTTATCGTCCGGAACAGTTGGTGTCAGGCTATTCAAGCAGTGACCGTGGCAGTTGTGGTAGATAGCAGTGCAACTCACGCTTATTTTCCTGCACCCACACTTGTTTCCACAATCTGTGTGCATCTGCTAAATATGATGTTGAGGACAGCTTCAGGAGCAACCGCATCTTTGGCTGCAGTGACATTCTGACTACACTCCCAACACCAAATTGCAGCTGGTAGCTCATTTCCGATCTAGATTGGCATGGTACCTATGCAAGTTGAGGGACGTTTAGTAGAAGAAACTGTCTACTGACTCAAGAAAAATCTATGTCCTGCATCCGGTACATCAGTTTCAATCTAATGAAAATAAGGCCAGGCTGATCAAGATGCCTTCCTCCAAACTAAACGACAGAGGAGTACAATACCTTCAAAGACCTGATGATGCTGACAATCTAATTGTCAGGAGCGTCATCACCACAGCGAATGACAATGTAGCCATTGTTGGGGAAGATGTAGATCTATATTTCTTCTTAAAACTCGAACACCTACACACCGAAATATATTCTTCTAAAAGCCCGGTAATAGAAAGGTAGGAACACAGGTATTATCTTCAACCCAACAACCACAGAAGGACCTCAAAGATCTCATACTATTTGCTCATGCATTCACAGGGTGCAACAAGACATAAGCTTCCTTCATGAAGGAGAAAGAAGTTGGTTACAAACTGCTGTTACAACGTGAGGCATTGCGTTCAGTAGCAGATGTGTTCAACCACTCAAACTTCCAAGTATTAACATGTATCGGAGGTAGATCATAGTTTTTCTCGACTCCGTATATACAGCTACTCTTACTACAACATCCCTCAACTTGCATAGGCACCATGACTTCACAAAGTCTGCCACCAACATGAAGTCGGAGCTACTATTCCTCCCTCCCTCAGAAGGTGCAGCTTTGCAATGCTTATTTCGTGTTTTCCACCAACTGCAACTATGGATGGGTAATGAGTTACCAGCTAGCTGCACTTTAGGGTTGGGAGCCTAGCAGAATGGCAATCGTGTACCTACTGCAATCAAAGATGCTGTAGCCCCTGAGGTTGTATCGACCTCATATTTTGCAGATACACCACATGTTGTGGAGACAAGTGTCGGTGCAAGAAAATAAGCATGACTTCCACTGCTATCTGCCACAACTGCCATGATGACTGTTTGAATAGCCTGACACCGACTGTTGAGGACAATAACCTTCAGGAGTGTTATATTACTTGATATTACGATGCGATGTAATATATAGTAACCTGGTGTAGTAACTGCATATGTAGTAAATAAATATGTATAGCAGTAAATAAATGTTTGGTGTTATATGATCGTGTACTAACTTAAATGAGGTTAGGGTGTATTCACCTGATCTATGTACACCACGTATAGTAGATGTCTGTCTATTTCGAAGATTTCTCAATTTTCGAACTCGAATATCTCGTAAACTACTGGTGCTAGAGAAAAAATGAAGAGAATCATTTTTGTGGTAAAGTTTGTCCTATTTAACGTTTATAGGGAACTTTTTTTGGTAGGACTCACAGATTCCGCGATATTAACGGAAAACGAATGAAAAGTCACCTATTTTGGGGTATTTTACGGTCTTGCGAAGCCAGCTCACCTCAAAATCATCAGGACTTTTTTTTATATAGTCTTTACTAGACCTTTCCAAACAACCTTACAAAGTTCCAACACTTTGGATCTCATTCCACCTAATGTCCTATTTTGACTGGACTATACTAAAATAGTATCATGGTCTTCGTCACTCCTAGACCCACACTGAATCGCTACATATTTCCAAAATGTGTAAGTAAGGACTGAGTTAACGGGAATAAGCTAATAGAGTTAAGCCAAGAGGGTAGGCAAAAAGGGCTTGTCACTATAAACGGGATGCTTTTCAACTTCATTTAGCTCCCAACCCCAGTTGAGAACTTCCATTGTGCATACCAGCCCAAACCCTTTGTCTGTGGTTGGGAAAGAAATTAGACCGACGCCAAACCGCTAAGTATACTTGGTCCAATCACCACACTTTGTCAGATAGGCCTACTTTATCCGATTGGTATAATTTTGTTAGACAGGTATACGTCGTGTTATGTGTTAGGTGTAAAATAAATAAGTTCATATGCAAACCTATTTACGTTGCCTTTTGGACTTCAATGTTAGTCTTCCTGAGCGGGAATTGAACCCACGACCTTTGAAACCAAAGGCCGGAGTCCTAACGCTAGCCATACTGGCACTGGCTGTATCAGTATGGCTGAGTGCTAGGACTCCGGCCTTTAGTTTCAAGGGTCGCGGGTTCAATTCCTACTCAGGTAGTCTGACATTTAAGTCCAAAAGACAACGTAAATACGTTTGCATCTGTATTTATTAGACATTTTTCGAGCCCATTTGGCTTTCCTCCTGTTTATTAGGTGTAAGATAACGCGGTACTTATTTCATTTTGCGGTTAAAGTTAAATAAATATAAATTTATTCGTTGAGCATCCCGAAGATCATGTTCATCTTGTATGGATTGCGAAACAGTGTGCAGCATAACACAGAATACATCAAAGAAAGTCATTTATGTGGTAACATTCAGTTAGAAAATTTATTGAATATCATTATTTTAATAAATAAAGTATAAGTTATTTTCTATATATTTACATATTTACAATCAGTTAGGAATTCATAATTGTGTAGTATAAACTATGAATAAATTTTAATCATAAATTAACCAATGTTTTATCTCTTTTTTTTGCATGTGTAAAACTGTCCAGCTTTAGAAGGTGTAAAGGGATTTTATCAAAAAGTAAATAAATAAATAAATATAAACTTCGTTGCAGGAGCAACAGGAAAGGCAAGGGCCCTGGCGGGTCTCTGATAGCCAACCTAAAAGAGATAACTTTAGAAATGTGAACAAGAGAACGTAGTAGAGGGGTTAGAGTGCAAGATGGAAAGTAAAATTTGGTTTGTAAAAGGTGAAAAAATTTTAAGCATGGTCGTATAGGCCATTTGTCAAACATTAAAAATGTAGAAATAATGAAAAACTAATGAACAAGTTGGGACAAGACCCAGAATTTAGAGTTCCCGTGGGTGACGCTGCAAGAATTTTTCCAGATTCACTTCGGTTAGAAGCCTGTGAAAGCCCTGGACAGTAGTTGAAGAAACAACCGACTCCGGAAGTGAGTTCCATACCTTTACCACTCGCACCGAGAAGAAACTATTTCTACAATTCAAGCGTGCCGGCGACGGTGCGAGCTTGAACGAGTGACCTCTTGTGAAATTCACATGACTGAGCTCGAAGAACGGTAGTGCCAACGGCAGAAATCCACGCACTATTTTAAAGGTCAAGACAAGGTCGATCCGCAGTCGCCGCAGCTCGAGTAATTCAAGATTAGCAATTCCAAGACGCTCAATGTATGGGACATTTCTTAGGCCCGGCAGGGTTTTCGTGAACTTCCGTTGGACCGACTCTATACGGTCGATGTCCCGTAGTAGTGATGGAGACCAAACCGGGCTGGCATACTCCAAAATTGGGCGCACAAACACCCTGAATGCCCTGAACACCCTGAGTGTTGGTATAATGATCTTGGCACATGGCTCCATAACCATTTTAATGAGTGGTATTTTAAATCTTATTGGTTGAACCCTGAGAAAACCATTTTGAAAGGTGTCCTTAGGTTTGTATTCAGAATAATAGTTATTTGAAATAATAATGTAATCCTTAAAATGATAGTGTAACTTGATTGTTAGGTTTTAATCCCACTCCCCAAATGAAAAATGACATACACACAACACGTCAATAACAAACGATTTAATCCTTATTGCCAACAAAGTCATCTTAATCTTCTTACAAGAAACAAAATACACACAATTTGACATCAATTTATTTTTTTTATTTTTAGAAATCTCCATTGTATTTTCTAATTATTCAGAACAGGTTTCTTTAATACGCATATTTTGTGGTAG
>JAHWFP010120798.1:53950-65177 GCA_023313725.1 Lithobius niger | reverse complement strand
CAGACAATTTAACTTGACGAGTGGACCACTAGCGTGGTCTTTGATTGGGGATATTACTTTCTGGGTTCAATTTACATCTGAAAATTTATTCTACAAACTGAGGAACTCAAATTGACTTAGGTTTTACGAAATAATGCGAAATTTCTTGAAAAGGAGCAGGGAGGGCAGAAAACACAAAAGTTGTAGAAATAAAAGGATACACTTACTTCTACAATGACTGATTTTGGACACTGTAATCTTTGTTTACTAATTTTTGAAACACAAAAGTTGTTAAAAATAGCAATGCATCTGTATTCTGACTGACAAATTCTAGTGATGACGCCTATACGCCAGGTAACTTTTTACACTTCAAAAATTCACGAGGTGGCAGTTGGGGGTGAGAATAACGCAAATTGTGAAACCCAAATAAACCCAAACAAACTTATTTGTATTTCTGCTGACAATTGGAAGTGATGTAGCCTATACTCTCAAACCAACTTGCATTTAGAATAATCTTGACAAATAACGCCCAGGCACTTTACGCTAAGGCAATTTATGCTAAGGCAATTTACAAGTTTTACTACCCAATATTTTAAACACTATACCAGAAAGCTGCTCAAGTCTGACGACTAGGGTCCCAGAACGACTTCAAATGGCCGGAGAGTGCTTAAGTCCAGTCGTTTCCAAGCTAAATTCGTTACGGGAGTACTTGTGGAGAACAAACTGAATCTGGTGTTCTGCGGAACGGCAGTCGCCGAGGGCTTGACGTGCACCCTTTCTTGATGTTATACAGCCGTTGATTGGGGAACGACGTGACACTTCAGCAATCCTCAATTTGGACATGTAGGGGAAAGTCTTCGTAAAAAAAAAAAAACACCCAGAGAACCTTAAATCTGTGTTCCTGCTAAAGCCTAGATGATGTAAAGTGTTTTCCTCTCCTAGTGCTGAGAGAAAACAGATTTGTTTCCACATCATCTTTAATTTGATCTTGAGTTCTCCTTTCTTAGTAACTTCTTGTGATGTGAGGATGACTGTTGCAAAGCCTTGAGAACATCTCTTTCAAGCCAGGCTATGACAAAAAATATTCAGGCTTGAACACCGAGCCTGTTTTTAAGCGAAGATGCTGTTGAAACCACAAGGGAAAGACCTTAGTTGACTTTCTTCTTTGTTGTTCCTTCCTTGTAAAATTGAATGACAGGAATTACAGGTCTTGGAAAGGTCACTCAAAGCTTTTTGTTGGAGAGGGGTTTATGTGATTTTGTCGATAATAAGAAGCCAGAAGTTCTACCTACTGCCCACGAAGAGGAGGCACTTCCAGGTATAACCCGTCAATATAATTTTAGGAAATCAAGAGCTTTAGCGGCAATTGCCCTAGCTTTGGAACCTGATATTAAGACTTAATCGAAACCTGCTCAATTGCTAAGGAAGCATGGGAAGCGTTGTCTGCAGTGTACGCGCCGAAGTCACAAGCCGCATCGGACCTTTAATGAAAAAAAAATTTTTTTGAAGATGGAAGATTTTGAGACCATGGCCAAGTATCTCTCACATGTTCAGAACTTCATAACAGATCTTGTGGATGCTGGTAAAGATATAACAGATGAAGAACACACCTACAAGCTGAGCTGTGATTTTTCCCCCGTATGGGATTTCGTAGTAGAAAGACTTTACGCTTTGGAAGATGATGAATTTACCCCCAAAGTTTTGAAGGAGAGATTATTAAATGAATATGAGCAGCGAAATCCGACGGACCCAATCGTCACTACAGGTAGCCTGAACATCCACTCCTCATTGATGCACAACAAAGGATCTTGACGACAACACAGCATGTGAGGAACAGGGGTGGTCGAGGCCGATGTCGTCAAAACTCGAAGTGCCCTAATCAAAGAAATGATTCTAGTGAAAGAGGATTCAAGTGCTATTCATGTCAAAGATATGGACATTATGCCTGAGATTGTCCAACTGACATGCAACACAGCACCACATCGAATCAATCGTCAAGAGGAAAGGAACCTTGCCTTTCCGCACATCACTAGGTTGGTTCGACCCGACTTATCTGACGAACTTATCGAAAGTGCAGAGCCATACTTGAACGTAGTAGAGAGATCAGTGGCCAAAGCACTATAGTGGCAGATTTGAATTCCGACTGACTAATGATGTAATCTCCAAGTTGTTTTGCATTTCCCTTCTGAAGAAGTTGAACGAAGATAGTGGATTGTGTTTACGTCTGTTTACACAGATCTGTTCCACTGATGAACACCCAAGGACCATCAAACCCGCATATTATGCACCTAGTGGGTAAAGGTCTTGATTCCCTGCTCCAGAGCAAGTGGATGGAAACGAGTGAACCGGAAGCGCAAGAAAGCAGCATCGTTGTAAATACCGGAGGCCACAACGTTTTTCAAAATGGCTGCCGTGTTCAAAAGACCAGCAAAAGAGATGTAGAAAAGCCAATTAACTATGATGCCTGATGAAGACTGACGAATTTCAGTCGAAAATTAGCAAGGTATTGATAATATCTGCATTCTGAAAGTGAGCGATAATGAGTTTCGAACTTTTTACGAATTTCAATCAAGAGTTTCAAAGTACGTCCAGTAACGGTTTTTTCAGTTAGTATTGGTATCTGCACAGCCTTACAAAATACACATTAGGCCATGCAAAGTAAAAAATATGGTTCTCAGGCCCTCCCGCATCGATTTTTTTGCAAGAAATAAATATAATTGATGCGGCCTTTATTAGTGACTTTTCCAAAGTCAACATTAGTCTGATCACTACTGTTGTATCAATGTTACGTAATCCGCCGCATCATCTAAAAAGCTTCGCATCAATTTTTTTTGGGGGGGGGTTTCTGAAATCCGATCTATGCTTGCTGCGAATAAAAATTTCCGAAAAATGCTGTGTTGAAGCAATCTGACCATTTTTTAAAAATCCAGGATGAAAACGGCACTTTTTTTTACTATAAAATGTGATAAAAATATTTTTTAAAAACTTCATCTCTCGTCAGATTTCAACTTTCTGTGCTCAAGAACCAATGTGCGTAAAAAAAAAAAAAAAAGCCTCATCCCTCATCAGTTTTCAACCTTCTGCGCCCGAGAACCATTTTTTACTTAGCATGGCCTTAGTAGGATATCATTAGCGCCAATGTGGTAATAAACTAGCTGTTAACATCCTAGTTACTCTACTATGTGTAGATGCCTAGATGGAAATTGGAGACATTCTGATTTAAATAAAAGAAGCTACAATTTGACACACATATGGAAACTAGCTCAAAACCGGACTGGCTTCAGCAAGCTAAAACGCAGAATCTACTGCTTGCATGGGGCCGTATCCTACTGAATATTTAGAGTCTATTGAATGGCAGCTGATCACTGCTGAAGCCAGTCCAGTTTTGAGTTTGTTAATTTTATCCCCAGCAAGTTACCTAAGCTCTCATCCACAGAGTATTCTTTACCGATGAGCCCAAACAAGGACGAATCCAGTCTGTCTAAAGATCTCTATGGGTGAAAGCAGCTTGATTTTATGGAAACTAAAAGGATGCATGTACTTACCAAACTGAGCAAATATTATTGCGTGCTTTGCAACGTTCACATAGCCAATCCAAGCGCCCAAGGGCACGACCACATCGACAGCTGGTATGAATACTTGTCGACTGCTGATTTAAAGCACTTATGTTCGGCAATGGGCTAAGTTTGATCACTTCGTTAGCAATTGTAAAGAGCTGAAAGCGTGTCAACAACTCTGTAATGGTAAAACAAAAGAGATTTCTTTAAACATACTATTTTCACTACCTGTCATAACACGTAAAAATTTATGGAAGCCTCTAACACTTATCACTTAGCTTCAGTCAAACTGTTGCAGCAACATTTGGACTAATTGTAGTGTAGAAGAGAAAGCAATTACACAAGTTAAAACATCGTCATACTTTATTGATTGACCTTTATTCATGGTCAAAATGGCCAAAGCAGTCTTGAGAACTCCAGCCTGTTCATTTGTAAAGTGATCACAACATTTTTCTTTTCTATATCACAATGCATAGGAAATGTCATGTGCGTCTCTTCATAATATACATTTTTAACTTTGCTTATTGGTCATTTCTTTCTGAATTGTAGGTTCTCCCATTTGCGGATAGGCTATATATACATTTTCAAATAATAATAATTATTTTTTTTTACCTTATAATGCATTCACAAAACCTTAGTGTTGTGTATCGGGTTCCATTGTCCTTTTTGTATTTATTTTACCAAAATATGCATTTACGTAATGTATTTGTAATGGGTTCCTCCTTATAAAATCAAGTTTGTAAGACCCTCGGGAAGTTTTCCCTCATGTTTTACACATGAAAATAAAATTTCTGTACTATTCTATTCATATTAGTCAAGAATTGAAGGGGCTGCAACAAAGGTTCAGCCAGATCTAGTGATCTAGACCAGTGGTTCCCAACCTTTCCTACAGTATTCCTCCCCATTCGGACTTGCAGGCAATGGCACCCCCCCCCCAAAAAAAAAAAATAGCTGTACAATTTTTTTTCACGATGAGGGAGTGTTGCCACATGAGAACGAATATGTCTAGAATGTTGGCTAAAATGGCTGTAGAATGCAGCAAAAAAAATCTGTAGATATTTAAAAATGAAAATTTCATTTTCCTCATACAATTTAACTTCTTTTATAACGCACGGTTAAAAATAAAAATAAATCATCATTGATGTTTCCGGCGCTTTTATACAACAACTCACCTTTGCATTCTCGAAGCTAGAAAATTATCTGAAATTCCAACATGGCGGCGATTTTGGCTCTGCCGTCTCACAACGAAAACAGTCAATAATGTGAGTTCAGAAGTGACTGGGAAATGGTCGTCAGGAGGAATTCTTTTTTCTTATTGTTACTGATTATAAGATTGTAGGTCTTTTAAGTCCAGGTCGTCGTTGTTACCATGGCAACGACACCTTTCCATCACGATTAAATTCTATAAGCGAGAATGTACAGGCTATTCATTGCATAAATGCGCCCGTATAGTATGGCTCCAGCAGCGGATCGCGCCTCTCCTGCAGCTGCTGGGAAGCAGCCTCACCGGTTGCGAAACGTGGATCTAGGCAATGCGTGTGTGAGGACATATCAGCAACTAATTAATTGCTCATTGAATTAAAAAGTAGCTCTCCCATACAGCAGAAAATAATAAATTAAAAAGTAATGGTGTTCTAAGTGATGTGAATTATGCTACTTTTTATGCTGTTCGATCATGCTTTTGTAAAAATCACACGGAACGGGTTAAATTTGCAGTCAGTGAAATTACAAATGCCTTGTGAAAACATAAACAGTAATGGGAGAAGATATAATACAGTAAAACCTCTTTAATAAGAACTTTAAGGGGACTGAAAACAATGATCTTATTAACCGTAGTTCTTATTAAACGGACGAGAGAAATTGGACTGCAACTTAACAAAAAAATGTAGGCTACCGGTATGCGGTATTTTCTTTTCATTCGTCCTTGACCTTCGCGTTTGCGCAAACGGACAAAACTTATCACTTCCCAAGATGGAGTCAACTAGCGATTGATGTTTTGTGTGAAACGAAACGAAATTCAAGGGGGAGGAAAAAGAAACTGTTACGAACAACATATTCGTAAAAATAAGCTAGAATTGTAAATATTTGTTCGTCTTATCCGTACTTTCGTATTTACAGAGTTCGTTATAGCCGTATATATTTAGTGCTGACTGAGTAGCTGACCAACCAAAATCTTGAAAAAGTTCTTATTAAGCGGGAATTCTTGTTATCCGAGTTCTTATTAACAAGGTTATACTGTACATATTTTTGACTGGAACTCAAATCGAAACCTTCTCCTTACATGTGCTAACCCTTTGTTAATATTACTTGCAGTTATTTCTACTGTATTGGCGTAAGAAGCTAGTTACTGTTCTCCTCGTTTATGTTTGCGGCATTCACATCACCACTCAGTCACACTGAACACCATCTTTGCCTGGCTGTATATTAACGATGGGAACTCTTCCCAACGGCCCAGTTTTGTCAAATTGTTACTGCAACCAATCTAAAAGTTGAAGATCTTGGTTCCGATTTTCAGTTGAGGCAGTTTTCTTAGTGCTCACAGGGATAGTCGCACACTTTAAGTTGGCTGTCTGCTACTTTAATGCTTCTGTAGATTACATTATTTTCAATGGATTCCTAAGTCTATCATGAGTCTGGATGGTAGCAAGTGTACCCACGGTATCCGAAACAAACATAATATCTACAGAATTTAAAGTTACATCCTTTGACCTATAACAGCCACGCACAGTTCTCAGCTCGTGCACGTTGCCATCGTTTCGCGAGATTTACCACAGTTGTGCTATTAAGTATTAACATCACGTCCGCTCATTTCATCACGTAACTCAGCGTTGCATATGTGATAAGATACACCAACAACATGCAAAACAAGGATCATGCAATAAAGTAAATGCTAAAATCGTGTATCGCAGCACCAAAATAAATACGCACAATCTCACAACGGGAAGAAAATCTGTAAATTTTCTGCAAATTTTCGACAGTTTGCCTGGAGGATGATGAAGTACATCTCCCAGCTGTCTTCGTCAGGCTCTATTTTGAGGTTTTACTGCTGCTTTGAATCACATCAGTCCGTTTGTTTACCTTCGAACCGCGCGGCGGCTGTGGCCTTTGATGTTGGTCAGTCGGTGGCCATGGCCAGGGCCGTAGCCAGCCCCCCGCCACCCCCCGCAATAGCGGGGGTCAATTTTAGAAATTTGTGAAAGTCGCAGCCGCACCGAAAAAAAAATTATCTTGCCCAACGCCAAAAAAGTTTTTTACGTTGCACACCTCTGGCTTGAATATGACTCTTATTACTATACTCTTATGGAGGAGCTCCACACTGCATGCTAACTCATGCGCTCATTGACGCCAGCGAAGGATAAGATATTATTTCCTAACTCTATGCTCTTACGTAGGCGATCTTACGTTGCAAAGTCAGCCTCTTCACACGACGCTGACATCAATGAGTTTCAGTTTGATTATTGCTGGTTTGGCAGCATGGCGTCGCACTTTAAAAAATGCAAGAAAGCAGAAGTAGCAAGCAATTCATTGCACAATTATTTCAGAAAGCGGCAAGAACCTGACCCAAACAATGCTATTGAAATAGCAGAAGCAACAAGTGGTGGTGATACAAATCATACATTTCAAAGTGTTGCGGCGGACCACGACTTACAAACCGTGAGTGTGGATGTCCGTCATTGTGTATTGTACTTCAAGGAAAATTGTTGGGGGGGAGGGGATGGAGTTTACTCACAATGGTTCTGATTACAGGAACACTATTTACAAAAAAATCAAAGTTTCGTCTAAAAAAAGTTGTCATTGATGCAGCGGGGGGTAACATAAAATCCTGGCTACGGCCCTGGCCATGGCATCAGCCCTTGTTGGTCGGGCTGTGGCCACGGCCATCAACCGACCAACATCGAAGGCCACGGCCGCCACGCGGTTTGAAGGTAAACAAACGGACTGATGTGATTTAAAGCAGCAGTAAAACCTCAAAATATAGCCTGACGAAGACAGTTGGGAGACGTACTTCATCATACTCCTGGCAAGCTGTCAAATATTTGCAGAAAATTGACAGATTTTCTTCCCTTTGTGAGATTGTGCGTATTTATTTTGGTGCTTCGATTTTCCGAACTCTCACAGTATAATGTGTTTACGTATTTGCAAAGCTAAAATTGTGTCGTCATAAATCTGAAACGCTGATACGTCTCGGTTAACGTCCAACTGTAGATGCAACATTTAAGGTGCCGAACTGTAAATATGCATGGGATGCTCGAAATATACTCCTCAATACTCAATACAAAATACTCTATACGCCACATTTTGAAATGAATTGGTAAATAAACCCTTGTGACTGTACTTGATGTGGCGTATTGAGAAATAGTGATAGGAAACTCGCTTAGAAGGTATGTCCCTTTAATTAAATTACATCCATGACCAAATGCTGCACAATTCTGTAGCAATTCTGTGATATTACAGTGCACACAAACCGAAATCGCCACGTTGGACAGCATAAGCTTGAGTTCAACTTCAAAGAAAAAAATCCATCTCCAGCATGTAAATCACACATCAAACCATTATGGAATCATTATATGTGGCTTGTTTCAAGTGTATACATTCTTAGCAATTACTGTACACTATAAACTACATTTTACTTGGAAGATACAGCTACAATAAGTCATGAACTATTGGCTTGAATATAAAATTCTACCTTATATCAAATGTGTCTCTGAAAACTTTGAAATATTGTCTTATACTCGTCATCCATTCTATAAGTAGTCCTAATTTTTAACCGTTTTGATGTTTTAGTACACCATTTGATTCTTAAACTTTTTTTTAACTATCCCAATCAATAGCGCGAACAGTTTTTGAATACCTAAATGCTCATTTTTCATTCCCTTTGGCATTTCAAAAATCACAAAACCACCAGTTACGCAAACAGTTTCGAAATAATTTACAAAAACTAAAATATACCGTAAAGTACATTTTCAAAGGAGTCCATAATAAAGAAGCTATTGAAATATTGGTTTTAAACAGTAGTTTATCAGTAAAAATGGTATTGGCTTAGTCTTTTGTGGAAGTCATTCGTCGTAGACTCGGGAAATTCAATACAGTAGTACTTACCTAAATAAACATTATACCATTCTTCTTGTATTTGTTCATCAATGTGATTTTTTATAAGATCTCCAAGAACTATAAGAACAGAGACAGACATCTGAACATCTCCCTGAAAACAAAGTACATGTAAGTAAGCTAAATACAAGTTTTTAACAAAATTATCGCCACAAAGATTTCGAAAGAAAGAAGAATTCGAGATCAAGTCAAACCTAGAAGAGAGATGGCCACAAATCAGTTTTCTTTTAGGGCTTGCTTGGGAAAATAATGAGGTAAATGATTGGACTTAAGCATGAACTGAACAAAGGGGACCCTCGAATTGCTTCTGTCTCCTCTTGATTTCGCCTCCTTCCAACAATATACCCATGTGCAGAAAATGAGAGTAACAGAAGTATCCAATCGTTCACGATCTTCTCAGCAGGAAAAGGAACTAACTGAAAAAACTTCTTTGCACTTAGGAGCATGAACTTAGACTTGACCAAAGTTCACCTAGGGATAAAGTCATCCTTAGGATTAAGATCCAAGGGGCAGGAGAGAATGGCCAAGTCCTTCGCAAACCAATGAAGCTTCAAGATCCTTCATGGTTCCAGTGCTTGGTTAGGTGGAGAAGCAGGATGAAGAGGAAGGATACAGAAACCTATTAGGGTCCTGCACTAATCTCTTCATGCATTAACCGTAGTAAGAAAGGAACAAATGCAAATAAGATGCAGCACAGGACGGATGTATCCAGCCTTGAATGCTTCCTGGATCCATTCTGTCACAGGCTTTGCCGCCGAAAACATGGACGAACACACAACCACCAGCAACTGTGTCCTCTTGGTAGAAATCCTTCAAGCCCGGCTCCTGGGATTTGCGACTATCTTTGCACTTCCTGAGAGATATGTCCACCCAAGCTGCTGCTTTTGTCTTCCTTCAGACCTGTCTCCGTACATCAAAAGATTCAAGGCAACCGCAGAGATCTCACCAATTCACTCAGGAGGCGAAGACAGTAACCGCCCACCATCCAGTTTGTTAAAGTCGCAACCATGCATAAATTTAGCTGGTTAAGTATTCTGGGATAAAAAAGGGACTCGCCATTCTCCAGCCAGAATGGGAAAATCTGTTTTTATCCTAGAATACCCAATTAATTACCCACCTGCCTCTCCATAACAGTTGCAACTGACCATGTGCCCAGAAAGTCAAGATGGCTGCCACTCGGCGCTTGTGAAACATTTGTGGTACCGTACCGGCCCGATTATAAGGCGGCTCGAATATAAGGCAAATTAAAAAATGTAACACGAGACTCACAAAAATGCACACTTTCACAACGAAGATAGTCTACTATGTTCAAATTTTCAACTACTAACTGCAGTCGTCATCACGCATCTTAAAGGTAAGTTCGAACTCTGTTTACATTTAGTTTTTCATCGTTGTTGTGTTTCACAGTATGATGATTAACGGTGTATTTACTGATAAGGCGAATTGCTATTTTCGGCTCAAAAATTCCAACAAAAATAAACGGGTACGATTATAAGGCTGACGACTTTCACCCAAGATTCTGCCAGTGCCTCTCTTACCCACGTAGTCTGTACAATAGTTATTACTATAGTTCTGTAATGGTAATATGCAAACATATTACAATTAATTTATGCTAATTACTAATAATAAACAGTCGTGCATATTAATGCATCCGTTCTCATGAATATTTAATTGTCCTTCATTAATTATGCAAAGCATCTGGTAGAGAGCCATAATATTGCCAGGTTCATATCTTGATTAGTTGTGCTGTAATTAACTTTCTATAACTTTGACATGACACAGGTGTTTGTGTGCAAGGCAGAGATTGAAGGAGAGAATCATCCAGGCCAATGATTGAAGTGAGACTTTTTTCCATGAGCTCAGTTAATCTCCAACAGTAATAACATTGCAAAGTACAATATTAAGTTAGTCAGTAATTGAAGAAAGCCACCAGTCTGTAGAGGGAGGACGTCCTAAGTTCAGGGCACAGTTGTGCATTCATCAGCAGCATCCGTAGAGCACAGAGCATATTAATTATAACAGTTCCAATTAATATACCACTCCGATAATTAATTTATGGTCTACTAAGTCGCGCCTAAGCGTATGCCATTCTGTTGTTGCGAAAGTAGAAGTGTTCAATTTGGTGTCAAGCTAATTACCGTAAATCGCCTAATAAACGCCCTGGCATTGCTAACGCCCACCCCCCAAAAATACATTTAGGTCAGAAAACGTGTAGTAGCCTTATTAACGCCCACCCCCCTCCAATCTTTTTTTTTTTTAGTGAATCGTAAAATTGACAAAGTTTACCGAAATCAACGTTTCATCCCTTTAAATCTTGGTTGTTCTGCAGCAAAATTAACGAAAATATTCATAAATTTAGCGAAATCAACATTTAATCCAACACGATTCACGGGAGCATTTGTAATCATGGAAAAGTCGGCAATATTAGGCCTACGCCATCGATCATTGATGTGCGTAATATGGCTTTAGTTTAGTGAAAACGCTATACCTTTTTCTCATTTATTCTCAAATTTAGTTTATTAGACCAGTCTCCTGCCAATATCTAACCTAATTCAAAGCTAAAATTAATTTCTAACCATCAC
>JAHWFP010120798.1:0-48950 GCA_023313725.1 Lithobius niger | reverse complement strand
TATACTTTTGGCACCCACCGAAATCGAAAAAGTAAAAAAGTTATCATGTCCAAAGCTTCCCCAGAACAAGGCTGGCTACCTTTTACCCATCACCCAAGACTGCATCCAAACCAAGAAAACCACATTAATTGGCAAAAATAAGAAACCTCCAAATTTGGTACACTCATCAAGTTACGTAGTAAAGCGAGCCTTAGATTTACAATATCTTGTGCGTTGCAGTGAGAGAAAAAAAACATAGCTGGTTGTCGAACGTGAACAGCCCAACGTGAGCTTTTTATGATTCCTTATGTATGCAATCTATGCTTAACCTAAGAGTATATACGGTAAATGTTATGCAAGTGCTAAAATTAAACGTGCTAAATATGTTCAATCGACTATGGCACAAGAGCCTAGTTAAATTCGTACTTGAACTGGTTATTAAACCTTAAACATCACAAAACGCGTGTTAAATACTTCGAATCAAAATGATTTATATCTGATTATTACGATTACCATTGATCCGATTGATTCAAACAAAAAATTATTTGCTTCCGGTGGAAACCTCCACCCAAGTTTAAATGTAACATTACTGAAAAACAAGCCTTAAGACAATTTACAAAGCCAAATGTTTCCCCAACGTCTTACATTACAACACATGACATCTCGTTCCTTTTTGACATGAGGTGAACAATTACTGAACGTTCATGAAAACGTCAACCATTGCAGATGAAAGTTCGTAGGCAATTTTCAGGAGAAAAAATTTTTTTCGTTTGTGAAAATAATTAAAATTCAACTTTTACCTTTGATAGAGTTTCAACGTTAAGAAAACACTTACATGATGTAGCCGGTTTCCACCAAGGTTAAATTTTAGGCACTTACACAGCACTCATCAGTCGCGAACGAATCGTCCTTTACTATAGTCCTCGTTGGCGATGGCCTTCATGCTGCATTTCGACCCATCGCGTTTCGCGATTTCTTGTAACTGACCATCTTCTTGAAGTTTTGGTCGAGGTTCGATGACAACGAAATAGATTCGTTCTACCACGGTAGACAAAAGTTCGTCGGGTGGGACTCTAACGATCGCTGCGTCATCGCCGATCCCGTTTCGTAGTGGTTCCACGCGAAGTGCATGACGATTAGCCATCGCACGCAGAAGGCTAGACCCTTGAAGTTGTGGCGGGCCCTTCTCAAAAGTCGTCGTGTGCTGAATTCGTGTAATAAAGTTGCGAAGCCAATAGATGCCTTTACTAACGGCACAAAGCCACTCTTGGTGCGCAATCCATGGAAATTAACGATGACGCTTGACTTGGCCATGACGGTGCTACGAGCGACCAAAGCATGCGAAGTACTTCCATTTAAGCAAGAAATCGAAAATATTTTCACTTGGCACAAAACGAGAGCTCGTTGCTTAAGAAGTTGCTTGGTGAAGTGGCTTTAAGCATCGACGTTCGAACGTGCAAGAAATGACCGTTGCGTCGGCCGCGCTACTTCTTTCCTCCCGGTATTTTTTCCCAACTGCCGCGTGCGCGTTCCTAGTTCGCACATCCTGAAACCAATTCTGTGTTTAAAGTTCGGAATAATTCCTAACCAGCGATGTCGGTGAAACTGAAAAGAACACTCCAGTTAACACTGTTGCGAAATTCAAAGCAAGTCCAATTGATGTTTGATTCGTTTTTTTTGTCACAATGACTAATCGAAACCGGACCTGAACGGTGCTAAACAACTTTTAGGCTTAGCGTCACTCCCAAACCGAATTTTACCAAAATCGCCAAAATTTAACATTCAACAAAGTGTTTCCTTAATAGTCCAATATTCTACAGGGTACTGGCTTTCACAATTCGATGGTTGCTACTCACGCTACTTGTTTGGCGAAGTTTTGAAGGTAGATTTCTGCAGAGTTGCGCATCCTGATGTACGACGGCAGTCATTGTTCGTTGGTGGTAGTCAAAATTTCGTCGTAAAATTTCCAAAACTTCATAAATTCTCCTTTCTTTAGTTCGGGCGCCATCATATCAGGATTCCCCTTCCCGATACTCCAAGGATAGTCAGTCAGCAATTAGGCTTCTTGATCTTTGCACGGTGTTTATTGCGGAACAATTGGGAAAACGTCTTCACACGAGCCAGCATGGCGCGAATCTCTCTCAAAAGCATCTGCTCACGGGGTGGCGTGCGCGTATGCGCGGGAGCAAGCATGAGCGGGAAGGAGGTGGGGCGGGGGTGTGAGGCGCACCCTCACACTTTTGGTTATATTTTAGTTTTTGCTAAATAAAACAAAAACTATTTGAGCTGCTGAGTTCTCATTAGCACCAATGGATAGCTGTCAAAAAGACGATTTGAATGGTGTATTCAAACTTTAAAATCAGTTGAAAATTGGCCGAGTTATGGATTTGGATGCGAATATAAGACGAAGATGCAGTTTTAATGGAATAAATTCGAAAAAAAATACCGTCTTATATTCGGGCCAGTACGGTACCTGGATCCAGGTGTGTTTGTTGGGAAGAAGCAGGATTTTAAACCGTAACAGGAATTTTCCTCTTAATGCAGACACTAATGCTTCAATTTAATTGGATAGGTCTTCTAGAGATAAAAACAGATTTACCCATTGTGGCTGGGGAATGGTAAATCGTGTTTTTTAAAAAGTTAGAAGTCGTATCCCTGCACCCTCTCCTCCATCCCGCTTTTCTTATGCCCACCGTGCGTGAAAAACATGTACAACTGACGTTAATAAATACTGGTTATTTTTTACCTGTGAAGCGTAAAATTGAATCATATCAAGAACAATTGGAGTACAGTCCCACGAAGGAACAACATGTGCTGCCGCATCAGTTGTAAGAGACTGCATTTGGTCCTCTACATCACTTCTGATAGTATTAAATCCAACTCCAGATGATCTATCCAATGCTTCATCATCCTCCTCACCGGGATAGAAATCTAGTAAATGGTCCGGCGGAGAAGCACGATCAGTGAAGTCATGTCGAGGTTGAAATGCTTCCACAGGTAGTTGCCAATCAATCATTTTTAGTTTTTCCTCAAGTGTCAATACACCATTTACCATGCTTGTGTCTTCCATAGGAGCCATTCCTTGCATACTGAAACCTAAATCAAAAATAAAATCATTATGCTGAATTATAAAATTCTTACAAGTTCATCCTACAGTTTGAATTCATTTTCTTACCCCAGTTACTGGCATTGTCCAGCAAAGACAAGGGGGAAATTACAACAGGAGATTCTCTCTCCTTGCATATAGTAGCTTAACCTAACGTAATATCCTAAGTAGTGGGTCATCTGGGGCCATTGCCCTAGGTCTTTGGTTCTCATAACCATACTGCAGCCTGGCCTGGCCAACTTCTAAAGGTTTCCTCTGAACCACTATTAACATCTCAAGGACAAATCATGCATGGCCTCAGTGAATAAACCGCTGAGTTCCAACTTCAAACCATCTGTTCACCTTATTAGCTCAGGCCAGCAATGCAAAATGTTCATGTTTTGTTGCACCATTCGATCAAAGTTTCCCTTACCTAGCTTAATCGACAACCCATGACCCCTGTGGGTAGTTATTGTAAAATTTGTTTGGTAGTTATTGTACAAATTTTTAGCAGCAAGACTTTACTACATCATGGCTGAACAAAGTTACTGTTACAAAGTTACTGTTACAAAGGGGCGTGGTAGAAAGGGTTAAACAGCACATGGCAGATACAAGGAATAAAGTAGTGACAAACAGCATCGTATGTCACTGCATGAGTACTGATCATAACAAGGCTTGGAATAAAACGTCAACTCTAATAGTATCTAACTCCAGACATGATCTACATTTGAGAGGAATAGAATCACTGGCAATTCAGCACGAAATTTCAGAAGGTGGAACTCTTATGAACCTGCAGGGATCGTCAAACCCATCTATCGAATATATAATCAGTCGGCAACTTGGTGAACACCTGACTAGAAAGTGGCACTGCCATGCCTGCCATGAGGAACAGCGAGCTCGGCCTAACGCACATTGATGGCTACGAGCCCTACGTTTTTCAAATATTCCTCGATCAGCTAGCACAACAGCGATGTACATAACTGAAGAAGCATATTTAAGCCTGAAGAAGATAGGAGCACCATATTTTACACCTGTATGGACGAAATGTCTATCGAAAATTCGCAAGATACTTATGAGTATTTTTGACTTTGAGTTTGGGGGTCAATAAATTTTTTACCGCAATTCCGATTGTGGGTCGCTCAAAAACCTGGAATGAAATGGAGCGAAATTTGTTTATAAATGGAGGAGGGGGGCCCTCCATGTCTATAACCAACGTAATGCTTTGTGAAAACATTATCGAAAAAGCTAACACACAAAAAACCTTTCATAGTAAAAGCTCAGGCTTCACTTAAATATTCAAGGAAATATCGTCACTCTTCTTCAGAAGCTCAAAAAGTGCAGAAAACAAGAATTCACAACATGACGAGCAGTAAAAAAATTTGAAACTCGCTCCAGTTTTAAGTGAAACCACAGATCTGTATGCTTTATCTGGAGGTGCTTGTGCCCTCTTCAATAAAATCTGATAAGTTCGGTAAGATCGGCATCGGCGATCGGTTCGGGAAGATCTGCATCGTTAATTGGTTTGGTATTGATGTCTGAATTTGATGATTCTCGCCTTGCCTAGATTGAAGCTCGACCTTCTCTGCTTCTTAATGTTGGAAGTTCATAATGCTAATTGAAAACGCTTAAGCGAACTCGCGTTACGTGCATGCTTGTGACGTGTGCACCTTCACAAAACTGTTCGATTTTTTTCCTTTCAAAGACCGCTTTCAAATTTTAAAAAAGATACCAGTTTCAAATCCACAGTTTGTATGTGTATGCAATGGTTTAGAGTATGGTTAGTAGGAGACATTCTACAGGCTATGGGATATACTCTGGCTAGGGATGTGCGAGCCTCGAAAGTTTCGAGTCGAGTTTCCTATCTGCTCAAACTCGACTCGACATATCCCAACCAAACTCGAATCTGGTGAAAATGCGATAACTTCGCCAATTTTTGACTGATTTTGACATTCAAATATACCAAATTCATCGTCTCGACGAGAGCTTTCCGGTGGTGCACATTAAGAGCCTCTAGCTCAAACCATTTTAAAGTTACATCTTAAAAAGTGGAAAACTAGTTGTAGACATTGACTCACACAGTCCATTAAGCAGCATCTTAGTTGTTATTACACTAACAAATAAAAAGGCACTTGCAAAATAAGTATGTTGACCAATTACTCGAACTCGGCTCGATACTCGCATCTTTTGTTGCAAACTCGGCTCGACTCGACTCGAATTCAAATTATCCTACTCGCACTCACCTAACTCGGGCATTACTCACGGCCTCTTAAGATGATCGGAGGTTGCCTGGTTCCAATCACCAGGTCAGGTTTTCCCCTACCGTTACTCCTTCTGAACGTTCAATAAGTATCAAAATTGAGCCGGTTCACGTACACGAGCAGTTCACTTCAGATGACATAGGCCCCAACAAATTTATTAAAAAAAAAACAACATATCTGGCCACAAAAAAACAATAAAAAAAACAAAATACTTTTCTAAGTTTTGAATGATTCAATAAAAAATTGGCAAATAGCTTAAACCCAACAATTATATACTTACTGGCCTGCCTAATGAGCACACACAAATAAAGTAAGAGTGGAAGTGGATGTCTAACCAAACTTTTTATTATTTTTTCTGTGCTTGTAAATTATCTGAAGCAAGCTAACACCTGCATAGATGAACCAAATCAGTTTTAAACCTTACTAGAAATTTTAGAAGGGAAATAATTATAGTAAGGGGAGAGGGAATTCCATCTTTACCACCATGACCCCACACTTAAGCCACTAACAAAACAATTTTGTTTAAACTACAATACAATTAATGAACAATGCCTTGGGCACTCACCATCGCCTTCTCCAAAAAACAAATCAGTCTGATTATAACCTATGCCGGTTGTCGTATTGTTCATCACCCATTCATGGTCTGTGTCATCAGTTTCTGTTTCATCCTCACTAAAGCCAGTTGAAATGTCTCCTGGCTGCCTCTCTCCGCTATGGTGCCGGTGATTGCTTCCACTTTGATGGCGGCTAGACCGCTGTTCATGTAATGTAGCTTCTGACGGAAGTGTTGCATCAAGAGCTGGAATACCTAATAGATACGTAAAGTAAACATAATACAGTATTTAACTTTAATGCCAACCAATATAATCAATTGGCCATTTTAAAAAAGAAAATTAATTTCTCAGGTACTGTCATACCGTCAAAAACACTCTATAATCTACCTTTTTTTTTATGTGACTGTTTACTCAGCTTACGGCAGACCATTCCATGAGTGTCGGCTTTCTTCAAACATTCAGCAATTCATAACACAGTACTAGATCAAAATGCCCGCAAATAAATTAATAAACTCCAAAAGAGATTTTGAAATGAGCCAATGGCTGATACCGAGATGGGGTATCAAAAATGAGTAATGATACTAAGTAGGCCTATAACTTTTTTGTTTAAAAAAAATGTTTGGCCTACCTAACTTAACTAAATATAAATAAAAACCTGCTTGCCCGCACAGCAACCAATTTTTTTTTTCTGCGAGAAATAAGTTGCTTTTTTTCAAATGGTCTGAACATTTTAAATTAAAGAACACAATCTTGTGGGATCCATTGTCCATTTTGCTTACTTCTGTTTCTGTCAGGTAATGCCATGATTTTTATTTTCAGAAAAATGAAGAAGACCGGCATGTTAACATTAGATGGTATCACACATCTGCCAAAACAAGGTTTAAATATTCTGAATAACTTAATGAAAAATACCACTGAAATAATTATACCCTACAAAGCTAAAGGCAAAAATTAAAAATCAATATTAAGTATGGATCACAACGGAGACTTCAGTTCAATTCAATACACAGTAAGATCTAAATAAGTCTTTATTATTGGTGGTCAAGATAGGTGCGGTACACTTCCCACCAAGCTACAGCAGATTATGGCAAGTCAAAATATTTCTTGTCAATGAAAGCATTGCCGTCCAGAACAAAAACGAGAATTTTAACTTGTTAAAATTGGTTTTAATATCATAAAAATACTTACCTTCAGTACTCACGCTAAATTCGCATAATATGGCTTTTCCCATGCTCGAACAAATAAATTCCCAATTTTTTGATTTCAACACCTATTGCCCATTTTCTCTGCCAGGCGTGCTGCACAGTATATCTGCTGCAGCTGCCTACCTCCCGTGGGAAAACCCCATTCGCTTTCGAACCTTTCTTGTTCCGTTAGGGGGAGGCGGGCAGGTTGTACTGAAGGTAAGTATTTTTATGATAGTAAAAACCAATTTTAACAAGTTAAAATTCTCGTTTCTTACTACAGTATCTGCAAACTACTTACCTTCAGTACTCACGCTGACTTCGTCATTGTGGTGCAGGGAACAACACAGAAAGTTCTTCATCATGACCCTAGTAATAATTTATTGTAAACCATAAAACACTCACCTCCAGAGCGTCCATTGATTCCTTCCTAGCATCTTCTCACTGTGTGTGTCTCCTGGGCTACTGGCTCTCCTCAGACCCAGTTCACTCCAGGCTTTTTCTCCTTGTGTGTGTTGTAGGCATCAGTGGCCTCTGGCACCCTCCTTGGCTTGCTTTTCACCGGTGTGCATGCACTTTGTTTTGCGTGTTCCACTGTGTACCTATTTTCGTCTACTGGCCTTACTTAGCTCCTGCGACGACATGCTCCTCCACTATCTCCGCCCCTCTCTCACCACTTGTGTCCCGCAGGTAGTGCCTAATGAACGTGTTCCTGTTCTTCCATTTGCAGGCCGCTACCACTTCATCTAATGGCGTGCCTCTGCCGTACGCCGATGATGCTGACAATGCTATGAGTTCGAGTTCCCACACTTCGTTTGGTACGTCAGCGTGCACCGGGATGAGTTCGTACGCTCTCTTAATAACCTGGCAAATCCACCCGCCCAGTTTGAACAGTGTTACGGACTTGTGAAGAATGTCTCCCGTTGTCTTCTCAACATTCAGGAAAAGCGGGGTGTGACCCATCCCCGGTGCTCTTTGTACTTCTGCTGTAGGTGTCCTATCCAAGTAATACTTCAGGGCTCTAATGGAACACTGTACTTTCTCTTCACTGCCATTAGGCCTTCCGTGACCAATGGCCTGGACCACCACCGGTTTAGGTGCCTAGTCTGGCCTTACATTTTTTGCTCTAAGCTCTGCTGGATAGGTCAGCAACACTGATGACCAATCACTTGCAAATTGAATGTGGCCTTCGTCCCTTGAAAACGCAGCAACTTCGCTCTGACTTGCCGCCGACGCCAGTGCGACCAGAAAAACCGTCTTCGGTGTCAACAAGGTAATGTTTGCCGAAGTAAGCGGCTCGTATGGTGGTAGTGATGGTCAGCACCAATGGCAATCTCCATCTTAAAAAAAACCTCTTCGTCCTCGGTCGAGTATTCTCGAAGGCAGCGATCAGTTTTGAGAGTACTGGATTTGACACTACCGTCGTCCGTCCCAAACACGTGAGGACTGAATTTATAGCTGATCTATAACCCTTTATCGACGTGGGTGACAATCCCTTCTTGAAAAGTTCCTCCAAAAACTGTGTAAGTTTGAAAATGGACGGGTTGCACGAGTCACAGTCATTTTCTTTCGCCCACTTAAACCACCTTTTCCACTGGCCCTCGTACATGTCAGATGTAGACTTTCGAAAAGGCTGTAGAAGTCTCTCCGTCACCTCAATGGAGAAACCATCTTCTGTTAGGTTTGCCTTCAGAGTAGCCACCCATGAAGGTGCAGAATGCCTGGTGCCGGGTGGAGTGTCGTCCCTCTGTGCTGCGACAGAAAATTGTCTGTCAAAGGCAGTGAAATTGGCCCGCCTTCCTCAATTCCACGAGGTCCGTGAACCAAGCAGGTGCCGGCAAGTACGGAGCTACTAGAATGAACGATCCGGAAGCTTCCCTTATCTTATTTGCCACTTGTTGGAGCAGACTGAAGGGGGAAAAGACGTATGCGCTCATTCCTTCCCAGGCCTGCGGGTCCTGAAACGGAGAGATGTAGTTCTGCAGTTGCGTGTTGGCTTTCGTCGCGAACAAATCTACGAAGGGCGTCCCACACTTGTCAAAAAGTGCTGCGCAGATGACCGGGTCCAGTTGCCACTCCGTCGTTGGTATCGTGCTCCCTCAGGACAGCTCGTCCACTCAGACATTCTGCCTCCCAGGGATGTGTTTCGGTCTAAGATTGATAGAGTTCTCCGCGCACATCTCCATCAGAATGGATGTCTCTTCCATTAGGCACTTGGAGTGAGTGCCTCCTCCATGCTTTATGTAGGCAACAGTGGTGGTGGTGTCTGACATGATGCCTACATTCCGACCCCGCAGCATGTGTCTCCAAGCCAGAACAGCTAACCTCACTACCCTCAGTTCCAATAGGTTTATGTGCAGGGTCTGTTCTTCCACCGTCCACTTCCCTGAGATCTTTTAATCTCCCAAGTGGGCTCCCCATCTGCTCGATGATGCATCCGTGAAGAGGAGCATGTCCACCTCCTGTTCCTTGAGGTGTACGCCTGCCTGAAGGTTCTCTGCCTTGTCCACCAGTCCAGGTCCGGGATATTTTGAAGTTGGATGGTGTCTGACTAAGACGTTCTTGGGTTCCATTCCTCCTTCCTGAACCAGTGGATTGGTTTTACCCTCCACTGGCCCAGGGAACCAGTGCTGCGTTCAAATCCAAGATCCCGATGACGGATACCAAATCTCGGGCTGAGATCTCTAACATCATCCGTAGTTTCTTTACGGATTTCAGCGTCTTGTCTACTCTTTCCTTTGAAGGCCTTATCCTGCACTCTATCAAATTGAATTCCACGCCCAAAATAGTGAAGATCTGAAGGGGGGCAAACCTTGACTTTTTGACGTTGATCCCCAGGCCCAGGCTCCTGAAGAGACCGATCCATCGCTGCAGTTGTTGTTGCAAAAGGACTGGTGACAGGTTCAGTAGCAACCAGTCGTCCAGGTAGGCGTGGGCTTTTATTTATTCCTGGTGAAGAACCGCCAGCACCGGCTTCAAAATCTTTGTAAACACTTGAGGAGCCGTTGAAAGGCCGAATGGAAGTGTTGTAAATGATAAGACACACCCCCGTGGTTTAGTCTGAATAGCTGTCTTACTTTTCTGCGGAGAGGGATGTGTAGGTATGCATCTTCCAAGTCCACCGATACCGTGTGCTCCCCTTTCTGCAATCCCTCTCGGATCTTCCCAATTGATTACATTTTGAAGTCCTCCTTGCTGATGTGTCTGTTGAGCCTCCGTAAGGTGAATATGAGGTGTGTCCCCCCCCCCCCCTTTCTTTGGTATCACTTTGGCCAAGCTCCAGAAACCTTTGGTGCCTGCTGGGGCCACCTCCAAAGCTCCTTTCGCCAATAACTTCTCTATCTCTTCCTGACGTCCTGGTGTCTGCGTGCTCCGGTCTGCCCAATCGGGAGGACTGCTTCACAGCGAAGAAAAGGGGGGGGGGGGGGGTTAGTACCCATATTCTATTGTCTCCAGTATGAATGGATCCCTGATCACTTGTCTCCACTGTGCCAAGTATTGTGAAAGTCTCTCCCCCTCCCCACCCGACGGTGAATGGGGGAAAAACTTCTCCGTCTCGTCAGTACCTAGGGCCTGACCTGCATCCTCGGCTGCGTCCTTAGTTCCGACCTCTTGTTGGTTTCCGCCCCGCCCTCTGGTTTGGTTGAGGGCTCCGTCTCAAAAGGACTGCAAATCTGCTCCCTTTTCTTCTCGGCCCTCATCTCGGCCCCTACCTTTCTGAGGTCCCAGTCCCAATCCTTGATGTGGGTAAGAGGTGTAGGCTCTCATCATGGGCCTCGCCCTACCCCGTTGCCCTCTCATTGCCATGGCAGGTGATGATTGCAGCTTGGTCTTTTCTTTAAGCCCTGGTGCTAGAAGTAGCAGCTTCCCATCATAAACCTCCATTGCCACGTGGATGGGGAATAACCCGAGTTCCCTGCGACGTCGGTTGGTATGGCAGAGGCGAATTCGACCAATGCGTCCCTCTTGCGGAAGACCGTGTTTAGGAGTAACCATGACGACCAATTAAGGCTGTCTTGCTGAATATGTAGACATGCACGAATCGTCTGACTTTCTCTTAGGTCCGGCTTCTCCTGTACCAGAGCCTTGATTGCTGCGACAGATGCTGAATACGCGAGTTCAACGTGCGAATTCGCTCGAATGCTACACCGAAGGAGAGCTTCGTCATTATCGTAATGTTGTATAGGTGTCCTAATGAAGGCTGGGGTCTTTAAAGTGGAGTCCAGTTCCAACGTTATGCGCTCCGGGAAGTACTCTGCCTCTGGGTGAGTATTGTACCGCTTCTTAGGAGGTGCCCCTTTCCCCGTCGCCGTAAAGAACATTTTCGCGACCTTAGGGTCGTGAGGGGGCAGAGGTTTCGACACCGAGATCGGTTCTTTTCTTGTCAAAGATTCAGTGTGAAGCAATTGTCGAAATCCTACTGCGGATTGCGGCAGGTGTACTGACGCCGCCTTCGAATTTCCTGCATTCGCCAGGGTCTCCATCGGTGGGTCCTCTGGATTTTCTTCTTTTGGTCGTGCCTGCTTTCAGAAGGGGGATTCTTTCAGATATTTGAAAGTGAAACCTGCGAAGCTCTTCCAATTTATAAATTCTGGTCCTTCTTCAAAGGGGCCGTCATGGTCCGTCGACTCCGGTTTCCTTGGGCGTTTGTATACCTCCTCTAGCCATTGTTCCTCTTGGAGTTGATGTTCTTCACGAAAGCTTCTGTTCTCACTGAAGTTATCGTCTTCATTAAATTACACCTTCCAAAACTTTACCGGCGACTCTTGTGCCGAAGGTTCCAAACCCTTCTTACCATCTTGGTAAGGGGCAAAGTTGTCGTATTGTTCGTTGTAATGTTCCTCGAACTGTCCGTCTCCATGATCTCCACAGTAACCTTCCCTTTCTTCTTTGTATGAGTAACCCTGGTCACCCATCGAATGCTCCTGGTTTGTAGCGCCATGCCCGTCGCCCGAACGTTCTTCGAACGGCATCACCACCCTTACTGGCGAAGTTTGCAAACCCATCGAACGATGCGAGGTCCTGTCGTTGAAACGTTGTGGAGCTGCGATCCTGTGAGAAGTGGCGAACCACACTGAACCTTACTACTTTAATGTTGCGAGCTGCCTTGTGTGCGAGGTGGCGGACGGCGGACCGGTACATGTACAGGTGATCGACAGCCAAGTGATCGACATGACACATGATCGACAGGACAAGTGATCGACAGGACATGTGATTGACGTCCAAGTGATCAACAAGACATGTGATCGACGTCCAAGTGATCGACGGCCAAATGATCGACAGCCTGTGATCGAACATTGTGTACGGTATATTTAAAAAAAACGTAATTAAAAAAAATGTACTTTTTATTTTAATTAAATTTTACTTAAAGGCCGGTTGCCACCAAATTAGCATTGCAGCATCTAGGCCTATCAAGTTTCTCTCTCGCAGGAAGCAAAGGAATGCACAAAGCAAAACTTTTAAACGCAACAAACAAGCCAAGTGACTCCTTAATTATTGAGTAAAAATTTGGTACGTCCTCGATCACCTGGAAACAAGCTGTAAAGCTTAACGATATTAGTGTCACTAGATGGCACCAGGAGATTTTCTTTATATTTTTCCGTGACGCCATCTAATGACAACAGTATCGTTAATCTTTATAGCTTGTTTCCAGGTGCACGAGGACGTACTAAATTTTTACTCAATAATTAAGGAGTCACAGGGCTTGTTTGTTGCGTTTAAAAGTTTTGCTTTGTGCATTCCTTTGCTTCCTGCGAGAAAGAATTCGATAGGCCTAGATGCTTGAATACTTATTTGGTGGCAACCGGCCTTTTAAGTAAATTTTAATTATCCGGGGGGGGGGGCAGATGGGACTTTGTATTTCAGTCAATTTCTTTTCATCGAATAAGTAACTGACAAAGTATCGACTCGTCCCTAACTCTTCCCAACTCCCCCTAGCAAAAAAATGACAATTCGCAAATAAAAGTAACTTATTTAAATTACAAATTTAAATATACTCGAACAAAATAGCATAAATTGGAGTGTTGTTAGACCAGCGAGATTACAGGCGAAAAAATGGCAACGGTGAAAAGTCTTCATGGTGGCGACCTACTGGCCGATATTGGATTTATTTTTATGCATGAGCGGAGGTTTTATTAAGATTTATTTACATTTTTAAAAATTAAGATAACAGTAAGTTTTGGGGTGATACCATGTCTTTTTGGTCGAAATTGATTAAACATTTTTTTTTTTAGAACTTTATGAAATGGAAATGCCAATCTAGTTTTTTGGTACATTACCTTTTTTTTGCTTTCGTTCCATTTGAGGACAGCAGTCACCAGTTTTTATTTGAATATTATTTATTATTATTGTGTGCGCAGCGTATCTTGAGTCTTGGAAGTATTTTACGAGCGACTAGGTCTTCCTGGACGGGGCGGCTTTAATCGACGGCCGCCATTTTTTTTGTAACCATCTTGGATATCAACAAGGCAGTCTGCTCCCAAAAACGTACAATCGATTATCTGTGTTCGTTCTGCGGCGAACTCAAGATAGGCCGTGCACACTTTAGTATAGTTTCATAGTATATAGTTAATATAGTAGTGTTAATATATGAATACAATGTTCGATCACAGCCGTCGATCATTTGGCCGTCAATCACATGTCCTGTCGATCATTTGGACGTCGATCACATGTCCTGGCGATCACTTGCCCTGTCGATCATATATCCTGTCGATCACATGTCCATGTCGATCATTTGGCTGTCAATCACCTGGTTCGACCAGTTGTCCGTCGATCACTTGTCCTGATACCGGCGGACTGCGCATCGCTAGCGAACCTTGCACAACTTGCGAGCCCTACATCACTTGCGGACCGTGGATCGCTGGCGAACTTCCCTGAGAACCATTGTGGCGCCTCTGCGAGCTCTTTGCCCTCACCTCTGTGATCACCTAAGTAAGCGATCGCAATGGTTGATAGCTCTTACTCTGCGATGTGGTCAGTGTTGCTTTTTGCCTTCCTTAGCAGAGTATTGTACAACTAATTGATTGAAAGAATTTACGAAATGCATTTACGAGTTACGACTTGCGTTGCCATGTTTTTGACAAGCGAAACAACATGCTCTTTTATTTTGCCCAGCGTGCATCGCGCCGCGCTTGTACATTTGCTATAGGAAAGTGGCGCCATCGCGCGAGCTACAACTACACTAATTTAAAAATATCGCAAAGCAGAGCAATGCTAAGAAGCCCAACACATTTAGGCGTTAATGTAAATTTCTACAACACTCCCCCTTGTTGGGACTTCACTAGCATTGCTCTGCTTTTCGTAAATTTCTACAACAGTCAGAACTTCTGCCCTCCCGCCGTCCCCTTTTTTGGGTGCATGCAGGGTGATCCTGCCACTGTGCGAATCTCCGCCCTGTCCGCCTACCCTTTTCTCGGGAGCGGACGGGGATCGCACCTGTTTGGAGTGCTTGCCAGTACCTTTTCCTTTTTTGGAAACCTCCACCTTTTGTTACCTCTTCACGTTTAGCGGAGTGACTACTGCTTGACTGCTCTTCACCTTCTGTGTATTGTGTGAAGACTTCCTTGTTCCCTTCACGTCCGTAGCGTTGGGAGTGACTGTGACGGTCTTCTGTTTTGGCGCCTTTTCTAGGATCGCTGTCGAACCCTTTGTTGTTTTCCCCGGCGAACCCTTTGTGTCCGTCCCGTCCCTGTTGTGAACGTCAATCTTTCGTTGTATAGAAAGGTCATTGTTAAGAAACACACTACTTTCACCACACTGTTCTTCCACTACCTTCGGAGTAGCATTTGCAAACAATGCTTTGACACTAGCAATAAGCCCTGAAAATTGAACTTGGATTTCCCCTCTGATTTCACCTATTTTTCTGTCCACGTGTTCGATCACTCTCGTGCTCACCTTGTCCGTGACACTAGTCTCCATTTTCGCTGATCGTGCCTCTAATACTGAAACCGCAGTTTCCCTGGCTGCTGTCAACATTGATCTCAACGATAGTTCAGTGTAAATAGATTTTTCATTATCAAGGAAACCTTCGAATTCGGCTGTCGTGTCCGAGTCAATACTCACCAAGTCTTTCATGAATATGGCCGGGTCTGGTTCCTGGATCATACCTGCCAAACGAATGGCTAAACTAGTCTTATTCGTTGTTGCCTCTTTTTCCGCCTTCTGTTTCAGTTGGGCCTTTCTTCTGATCTGAATGGCACCAAGTGTACAAAATTTTCTTCACCGAGTCCTCTTTGTGTAACTCGCACAACTCGCACAAATTGTCCACAAAATTACACACACGGCACCTCCTGCACAGGGGGTGCAGATCTCTTGGTGTCTTCTGGCACGTACACTACGGGTGATTACCTCCTTTGAGAACTTCATTAATATTGTCCAGTTCCTCGTTTCCAGTTTCGATCGTATCCTGATAGTTTTTGCCGACCATTGTTTATGTTTAGCTGGGAACAAACCGCACGCTCAACTGTTATCGACGCGTGCTCAAAAGCGAATGGGGTTTTTCCCACGGAGGGCAGGCGGCTGCAGCAGATATACTACGCAGCGCGCCTGGCGAAGAAAACGAGCAACAGGTGTTAAAATCAAAAAAATTGGAAATTTATTTGTTTGAGCATGGGAAAAGCCAAATTATGCGAATTTAGCGTGAGTACTGAAGGTAAGTATTTTACAGATAGTAAGATACTATCTCTACAAATATTGCATTGAGATGAACACTGAAACGTACATCCTTCTTGGCACCAAGGGGTTAGGTAGGAGAACAACTAACAAATATAGGGGAAGTCCATAATCCTGTAACAAGGTTATGTCGTGGTCAAACCGGAACTCTTATTACAAATAATCAGGTTAGTAGCAAGTTGAGTTCATGGGCGTATTTGTGTGAACAACGAGGAAATATGTCATGAAGAGCCATTATTTGGTTATGGTTTATTATGTGACATATATAATATGAAGGGTGGTTTTTATTGGTGTACCGATTCCGACTCCGATTCTGAATGTGGTTCCTTGGTAGCAGAATGGTATCCGAACCGCCATCTTGGTTTGCCAATACTGATTACCTTTCAAAAATCGCCGTAGACCACTAATCATTTGAAGTTGTCATTTACTTTACCCTTTTTCAGGGGTACGCGATAGTATGGAAACAATATCTTCAAGATCTTAGAACCGAAAATTAATTTAAATCGCTTAAATCATCGTAATACTGCACTTGATGTCGTTTGGTAGTATTTTTGTAAGTTTTTATATTTCTGCCTGTTGAAACCAACTTTTGATCTAGTAGTTTGTATCACATCAACCATAGAATTCCATCTAGAATGGTGATATATTATTAACCACAAAATGTTATCTAAAATACTGATATACTAGGTACAATATGTTACAGCCGACTGCTGTTTGTTTAAAATTGTCAGAACTTTATTACAGCTTAGGCCGCTAAAGGTAATGAAGTGGTCCTCGGGGGATTTTTCTTAGCACGTGGAACGATTTTTTAAAGCAGGGTTAAAGAAAATTTCGATCGCGGAATAACATTTTCATCACATTCTTCCCAGAGCCGATAATGATGCCAGCTTAAGCTCCATTCACAGAATTGCAGCCAAAAATGGTCCTTCCTCTCCATGTACGAGCCGTTTGCGTCCAATGCTGTAGATATGCTGTGTAAATTTGAAATTTCTCGGGGACAAGAATTGTAAAAAATGTCCTTTTATATCCAGCAAATGAATCCTCTGCATTGTCACAGATTTTTCAGGAAATCATTAATGCACGTCACGATTGTGGCACGAGTTTTGTATGCTTAATGGTGATGCCGCCAGGAGTCACCAATAGTGCTACAAAGACTGAGAAATGAGAAAGCTGAATGCTTGTCATTGCCGTTAAACACAACTGTTTCAACTTCTGTAGAAATTGGAAAGTGGTTTTGTGGTAGAATATCTTCTACTTGTACGCAGTGGACAGTAATTGTTTGAAATGTGGCGAGTGTGGAAAGGCGTCCAGACTCAGTAACCGCTTGGAACATTCAGTCCACCGAGTCCATTATGACGCTTCCGGGTTGCCTGTTTTGAAGGTTGGTTATATTGAGAAACTAGTTATGAATTATGTTAGGTATGAATTATGTTGTGAATAATGAGAATAAAGGCATTGTGTTATTGCTAGACAATCCAGATCAAGCAAGTCAATGATTGATCGTGTAGGCCTAATATTGCTGACTTTTTCTGTGATTACAAACGCTCCCATGAATCGTGTTGGATTAAAAGTTGATTTTGTTAAATGTATGAAGCTTATTGTTAATTTTGCTGCAGAAACACCAAGATTTATGTGGATGAAACGTTGATATCGTTAAAATGTAAGACGATTTTAGTAATTTTGCCACAGAAAATGATGATTCTACCAGAAAATATTGATCTCACAGGTGAATCGAAGTTCTCAGAGTAGAATCCGACGAAACTGTTACATCTGGGACATCCCTATTGCACTCGGCACGATGAACTTACCAACTTTGCATACAATTTATGCAATACTTAAGCGTCATTACGCGTCTAAACGCGTCACTTCCAGTGCTTACCTCACTATTTCCGCCACCCTATCTCATAACTGGTTCTTTTGTGACTGGAACAAACTTAGCACCCTGGGAGGCAGGCAGGAGGTTAAAGTAACACAGTTGCGTCGGAGTCTACTCTGAGAACTTCGATTCTCCTGCTAGAACAAGTTCTCTGGTACAACCATCATTTCTCATTCACAGAATCCTCCTCACTGTGTTACTTCTGGAACAGATTAATAAAAGTGGCGCTACCAGCCCTACCTTAGTAGGACAGTAAACTCATCGGTTGGAGGCAGGGTCTGGCAGCTGCCCACGCGAGTCTGCGCAGGGAACTCAGCACCAAACTCCGAGAAGCACTGCACCGCATGCTCAGCAGCTTACGGCCTAGTAGTCCAGACAGAGTACGCTTGGCACCTGCCCCTGACGAACCCCACCGAACTCCATGCCACACACTACCACTTTTACCCTCTACATGCCATAAAGTTGTGAAAAGTGGGTGCACTGTACACCACAGCCCCCACACCGGGCGTCAACCCGTGGCCAACCACAGTCTACCCAAGGGCATCATCCACTGCGTTCAAATTCTACCTCATATACCCGTATATTACGGACAAACTTTGACACCTGGGCCCACTTGCGGACGTCTCGTAGGCCTTAGCAACAGCGGGCCACACCTCGCTGTTTACATGCTCCCGAAGCTCAACCTTGGTCTCCTGATCAACACCACAAGGGTCCTACACGGGCCTATTCGCTCGTCCGACTCCCCTAGCATCAACCACAATGCAGGTGTTTTCAAGTTACATGCGCCAAACCTTAAATTGTCATCTATCATGGCGCTGACAGGCCACTATGGAAGCCAAAGGCCCGTCGTAATCATAGGTGTGCCTACCTGGATGCACATTCATCACTCATGAATCATCGCCATAGCCGTCCACTTCCTTTCACAAGTATGGTCCATAAGATCAAAATCATGAGCTCAACCCAATTCACCTTACACCCTTCACTCGCTTCCTTCCGTAACCATGACCTCTCTTAGGTGACATCACATACCTGAATCCAGGGTGGCCCAGGCCACGTCTCTCACTGCATTTCCACAACGCCTCTCAGGACCACCGCCAGCATGCCCTCCACAGGCCCAACTTTCCCGGCCGGGGACACTACTCTTCAGACCGATTCGTCCGTAGGAACAGCCCCCGACGCAAGGCCACGTCTACACAACGATGATAGAACAAGCTGAACACCGTGGTGTGCCCCTATTCTTGCCCCGGCAGAGTCATTTGCTTATCCTCTTCACAAAAGCAACATCCACTCCTACCCCCAAGGCCACCAGCTTCTTCAATGCCGGGGGAAGGGGGAGGAGAAAAAGCCAACGCCTTGAGGGCTAGGCTATGCTCTAACTCACTCTCCCAATTTCCATCCTGGCCATCGCAGTGGCCTCGAGCAGGGTTTGCTATAATACGTCCTGCCTTGCTGTCTTTAACATTTCAGATCACGGCCGATCACCATACACGAGCCCATTCAAACCTCGACCGTCATACCATATCTCAATCGTTCGACCCAAGCGCGAATCACTCTCAGCAAGGTGGGACCTGCAACTTTGTTGCATCACAAGGCTCAGAAATAGTAGGACTTTTCCTAAATCTGGAAATCATTTGACCCATGGTACCACACTGCAAGGTTTTCAAAACTGATAGCATCCCTACGCCCGTTTTTTTTGAAGAAGGGCTTTATTCTCAACAAAATGTTCCTTTACAGAGCACATAGTCCCGCTCATGGGAGCATAAGCATTCGAGGCAGACGAAATTTAGCCTTCGTTTCATCCTAATTCTGAACTGGGAATCAGCCTACTATTCACTCTTAATTACTACTTAAGTTCTACGGCTTTATTCACATCCGATAAGTGCGCTCTGCACAATCCACCACACTCGAATATTTAATCTACATCCGATACGAGATTAACGGCGAACACGTCTCTGGCACTTTATTACCGGGCACAGTACACCCACACACCCGCCTTTCGTGACCAGGTATCGTCCACCAACCACCCCTCTGAACGATCGTTATTCATCTACCATCTCGAAGGAGCATCATCCACTCTATTCACAACCCATTATTATTAATTCTATTATTATTATTAATTCATTATTATAACCAGGCATTGACCAAGTCGCCCTCTGGTTCTGGAAGTGATCGTCATCTGCTTTCTAGTTTTCAGTATTACTTAACGCAACTATCTAATCACTCACAATTACTACTACGGAGTTCCGTTGCCGCTTGTTTTAACAGGTCAACCATGGTTCCAACTCACATTCCCATTTGCGATTCACGGCCACCGCCTACTGAAAGGTGAACTGCATAACGAGATCATAAAAATAATGCCAGCCACACTGAATCGACACCGCCAACTGCACGCGAAGGCCGGCCCGATGACAACGGCGTCACATTAGGCCTAACACCGCCATTTTTGCACCTACAACACATTTCTACTTATTGTCGTCGTCCTGCCAGCAGCGTTGCTTTCTTGAAGCCATTATCCAGGTTCAAGGTAGCTTAGTTCATACCGCCTGCTGCTTCTCATCCTTAGGCCTGACACATAGAATTAATTTGCAAAATAAATTCGCAGGGCCGACACATGACCCGTTTTGTGCCGCGGCAAAAGTAATAGTGATGTGATAGGGCGGGTGAAATGGTGAGGTGAGCACCGAAGTGATGCGTAAATATTGCATAAATTGTATACAAATGCATTTTAGGGGGGAGGACGTTAGCATTAACTAGGCGTTTTATACAAGATTTACGGCACACCTAAAAAAATATTCACGAAGATGGTTCGTTTTTTCAACTAAAAAAATATTTTTCATCAGACAATTTTACATTCTGGATGCCAGACACTTTGGTCGATTTAACAAGTACGCATAGCACTCTAGCTACATTCCTTTAATTCTACAATTCAGTGGGAGAGAGCAGCTCATGTCAAAGTTACATTATTTTGGAGGACGAGAGCACTGAATGGCTAGAATGGAGTGCAAAAATGTGAGCGTTGCTTGTTGATCGTTAATCTGCTAGTTAAAATTTGGAAAATCACTGAGAATTTTGAAAAATCATCAGATAAGGCCATTAAAAAAAGAAAAGTTGGTTCTCAGGCCCTCCCGCACCGATTTTTTGACGGGAAATAAAAAGAAACGGCGCGGCAAAAATAGCATTTACAAATCAAAAATGGTCCCTAGTAAGAAATGACAATATAAAATTAAAATTTTTGTCGTTAAATAATTTTATGGACATGTGATAAGCAGAATTATGCGGCAGTGTTCTTTATTTTACCCAAAATAAAAAATTATTCCCCAAAATGTACAGAAAATTAGGACCGAAAAATAAAAAAAATATAAAATAAAATTCCTCCCGCCCGCACGGATTTCATGAGAAAAATGCCCGAGAACCAACTTTCTTTTTTTAAGTGGCCTAACTTATAATATTTGGTGTTTTACATAAATCAATCGAATTTTGAAGGTGTTCTCTTCAACGTCAGTATTACGCTGAGGCCGATATTGAGGAGGCAAGGTGCTTTGAATTGAAACTGATCCAGGCATGGCCACAAGAACTAGCGGTGAAAGAACCAGCTGCAAATAATTAATTAATTAATTTTCTGCGTCTTCTTCTTGGTTTAAGAAACGGCCACTGCCGTTAGCAAGTTTAGCTTGGATGTTTAACGCCATTCCACAGTGTATATTTCCTTTACCGCTTTACAAAACTGAAATTCAAAACGTTTCAGTACTACGGCACGTTTAACAGTTACTTCCAAGGACCCACGTTTTCTGCAAAACAAATCATCACTTCTGCAGCACGTAATCAAGCATAATGTTAAAGTGAATCCCTACCGAATTACTTACTTGTCCTACGTAGAAATTAAAATGAAGTAACCCTGCATACATTTTTAAAGACTTTTCATGCTGTAAGCACATTCTATTTTTTAGTTTTTATTTTAAATTCAGCTTAAGAAATACGCCAATTATGTGTTTTTCTGTGAAAAAAAAAACTGATTATGCAAATTCTGTGACACTGCATTTGGTCAATATGTGGTAGCCCAGATATTAACAATTTGACAGAAATTTTAAAATAAACAAGAGATGAAATTACGGAAATACTGCAGTATTTTGCAACTGCAGAAAATGCATGTCCCCATCTAAAACAATTTTGTTGAATTGAATGTGCTGACGTACCTCGATCGAGATCAGCAGGACGATGGCCGTCCAAAGGAGAAGATTTTATCAGATCGCCACATGGGATGGGCAAACTACAGGAGTACATAAGCTTCAAAATATTCCAAGTTGTAGATTCCTGAAGTCTGTCCAAACTGCGAGCCACTAATGCATTGTGCTCACAAATATCGGGAACAGAACGGCCTGTTAAACGATAACGTGTGGCAGATTCAACAAACCATTGGGTAGACAGTTGCTGAAATCAAATAAGAGAACCAAATTACAGTAGGTATAAGAAATAGGGGTGTGTGAGTAGAATAATTCGAATCGAGCTGAGTTTGCAACAGAAAAATCAAGTATCGAGTTGACTTCGAGTACTTGATGAACACACTTATTATGCAAGTATCTTTTTTATTTGTTAGTATAATAGCAAGTCAGATGCTGTTTAAAGTGGCAATATCGCCGATTGAAAGCAGATGAAATCTGACAACATCTAGCGCTATGTAGTACCATCTAGCTCTTGCTTGCACCAAGCAAAGGAATGCATTACGACATTCCTTTTACCGAAACAAACAAGCCACGACATCCTTAATTATTGAGTGAAAATATGGTTCGTCCTCGTGAACCTGGGAGCTAGTATAAAGGTTAACAATATCACTACCGCTACATGGGAGCCAGGGTATTTTCGTTCGCATTTCAATAGGTGATAGTGCCACTTTAATGGATTGTGTGGTCAACTTGCACAAATGGTTTTCCAGTTTTTAGGATATAACTTTAAAATGGTTTGAGCTAATGACTTTTAATTTACACCACTGGAAAACTCTCGTCGAGATGATGAATTTGTAATATTTGAACGTCAAAAACGGTCAAAAATTGGCAAAGTTATCTCATTTTCACTGGATTTGAATTTTTCGAGTATGGATTCAAGCGACGAGCCGAGTTTGAGTATATGCTTCGTACTTGGCTCGGCTCGAATTTTCCGAGGGTTGCACATCCCTAGTCAGGATAATACGTCTACTTTTAGACAAAATGCAAAAATTTAATTGGGACGGTATTCAGGGATAAAAATTACTACTGAAAAAAGCAGGCCTCTTTAATATGTTAAATTTGAAATCATTACATAATTAAATAACTCAAAGCATAAATGCACATAATTATGCTTAAAATATTGGCTTAAAATAATTACTACATAGACTATAATAATTTCAATGATGAAAACAAGTCTAAAGCAGTTGGCATTGCCTAGGTTACAGGTGCCAAGGTGACAGAGAGGCGGACGAGTGTAAACAAATTTTAATATCAGTCGAACACCAGATACTCCTATCAAAATAGGTAGTGACCAAAACTCACAAATACGCACTGTCCATCACCACCATAATCTAAACCCTAAGCTTACCGACCACAAAGGACGAATATTTGTCTCACGCCTCCACCCAGACACCACACCTAACGAACTTGTCTTACTGCTAGAAAACACAGCCAAACTGCAAGCCAATGTCTACAAGTTGAAAACAAAACGCCCACTATACTCTTCTTTCTGTGTCGAAGTCGATAAAAAAGTTGAAGACTTAGCAGCCGCTACCAAAAACTGGTCAGCAGGTGCCCTCCTCACTGTGTATCGCAGAATCCCTCGGCCTGAGAACATCGTCTCCTCCTCCATAAATGACTTCAGTAGCACATCCATAACCACGAAATCGCATACTAACCACCGATCGCCAGCTGTAAAACTCCTTCTCCAACGCCAGCCACAAATGGTACTCGCACACGTCAGGCCTCCTCCTCCTCATCCCTACCCTTCCCGCTGTGCTTTCTAAATGACTACTACCTGACCACTGCCTTACCCATACACCCATTCCTCCCTCCATCCCCTCGCCTACCTCTGGACCTGCTCCCTTCACTCCTCCCCACCTCACCATTATCACAAGCCCTCTCCTTACCCATCGTCCATCAACATCCTTTATACAAATGCAAACTCGCTTGCCAACAAACACGCTGAACTTGAAGCCCTTATTACCCACTGTAACCCTGCGGTTGTAATTATTACTGAGGCTAAATCAAAATTTTACAACAACCATCTGACCATCGAAGCCGTCCATTTCCCTAACTACACCAATGTGCACAACTCCCTCCAAACACAGGGAACAGGAATCATTGGCTTCTTCTGACACGACATCAACATTGTAGCTAGCAATGATACCATGCCAGCAAATGAAACCCTTACACTTATCATCGCCGTGCAGCACAGAATCACAGTAGCCACAGTATACAAATCCCCGGCAAGCTCCCTAACTAATAATGAACACATCGCATACTTTATTAAATCATTGTGTGATACCACATCCCATGAAATCATTATTCTTGGTGATTTTAACATGTCCCAGTGCACCAGGACCGACGGCGCTGGTACTTCCACATGCATTACTGAACAACTCTTCTTGGACGCCTTTGTTAGCCGTGATCTAGTGCAACTTGTTGAACGCCCAAATCGCTTCCAGCAAGGACAAAAATCCAACGCCCTCGACCTCGTTTTAATTAGAAGCACATCAAACCTGATCTCCAATATCTCACATGGCGACCCTCTTGGCCTGAGTGACCAAAGCCCCCTTCTTATACACTCTCCACCTCTACACCCGACCAGCCCAACATCACCAAGTACAACTTCTTCAAGACAAACTACACCCTCATGCGCAACTCCATCAAAGCTGCAAACCTTGCCGAACGTATTGCACCAATGAACACCGAGGAAGCGTGGCAAATTTTTCACCATACTATTTTGAGATCCATCTCTACCCACTGCCCTCTCACAAAGAAAACTGGAAAAAAAGAGACAAACTCACCCCTGGGTCAATACCACCATCAAAAGATCCATCCTCACCAAACGCAAAGCTTGGAATGATTACAGGGAAAGTCAAACTGATGACGATTACAAAAACTACAAGCGCGCCAGAAATGAACTAACACTGAAATCCGTACTGCAAGACTCTCCTACGAAAGGGAGATTGCATCCTCATGTAAAATCTGCCCTAAAAAACTGTGGGCTTACATTGGTTGCAACAAAAAATATTCATCATCGATTGGCACCATAAACGGAAAAAATGGACCTGTTAACGATCCTGCTTTAAAAGCCGACGCTCTTAACTTTCACTTCTGCTCTGTCTTTAAAACTAATAAGCTTCCCACTGTTATCATTCATAACAGCAATCTCAATGGTAACGTCCTAGGAAACGTGTCCTTCACCACTGAAGAAATCAGAGATGTTCTTTCCACCATAAAGAACACTCCTCTTCCGGACCTGACGGACTACACCCAAAGATTTTGAAGGAACTGGCTCATGTCATTACTGAGAGTGTTACCATGATTTTCCAGAAATCGTTCACTGAATCAACCCTTCCTCATCTCTGGCTCACTGCTAATGTCACCCCAATACATAAAGCTGGGGATCGTAGTAACCCGAACAACTACAGACCAATTAGTCTCACCTGTATCCTCTGCAAATGCATGGAAAATAAATCATTATCTTCCTCAACCATAACAACTTCTTTACCCCTAGTCAGTATGGTGGCCTTCACGGCAAATCCACTACCCACAACCATATTTCCTTTCTTGACCTTGTCACTGAATGGATCGAAGATGGATCATAGGTAAATGCCGCTTACTTTGACCTTGCTAAGGCCTTCGACACCATACCTCATGACATCCTTATCACCAAGCTAACCACTGTAGGCATCTCTGCCACCTCTTAAAGTGGCTTATTGCCTTTCTCACTAACAGAACTCAACGCACTGTCATCAACGGTCATCCTTCTAACATCAGCAGTGTTACCAGTTGAGCCCCACAGAGAAGTGTAGTCGCCGGCCTCCTCTTCATTATCTTCATCAACGACCTACCTGACTGCCTTATGTGTAATAGCTGCGTCTCCTTGGATGACACAAAGCTCGTTGCCCCAGTCATCTCCCCTGCTGACCCCATTGCTTTCCAATCCAATATCCACAAACTCACGCAATGGGTCTACGCAACGAAACAAATTTTGCTGTCCTTAGCTTCGGCCATCTCACCACCTTACACCAGTACACCGCACAAGACGATGGACCCCCCCCAATTAAACACGCAGACTTCCAAAAAGACCTAGGTGTGCTCATTGATCAAAAACTCACCTTCTCTTAACACGTTGACTTCATTACCAGACGAGGCTATCGGATGCTTGGCATCATCAGGAACTCCTTCTCTGTTCTTGACAAACGTACGTTCTTCTTGCTCTACCGCTCCCTTGTTTGCAGCATCCTAGAGTACGCTAATTCTGCTTGGTGGATCAGATTTGAATCCAATCGTGACAAACTGGAGACGCCAGAGAAGAGCTACAAAACAAGTCCATTCCATCCGTCATCTCTCCTACACTGAACGCCTGAAAGCTCTCCGACTCCCCACCCTTGAATACCGCAGAATCCAAGGCGACCTCATCTTTACCTACAACCGCCTGCACTCTCCCTCAAACACAAATAAACCCCTATTTGTCCTCAATGACAACTCACAAACTAGAAACAACGAACTCAAGATCTTCCAACGCCGCTGCACCTACAAAAACCGTGAGCTCTCGCTTCCTTTTCGGATATGCAGTACCTGGAACCGTCTGCCAAGGGACATTGTCACCGCACCAAACACAAATCTCTTCAAGACCAAACTTGATACCTTCTTGCCGACCATCACTCCTCAGTTTGTGTATACGAACTGGTGAATCCTACCCACTTCCTCCAAGCATCAAAAGCTAAAAGCTTCTTGCTGGTGTTCTTCAATGTCAATGTCAAACTTGTCGCACTAAGGGTAATTTGAAAAACCACTCGGTCTACAATAATGTAACAGTTTGAAGTTTCTATCAAATTCTGGAAGACTTGCAGGGCCTTATAAATGGAGTTATTTTTTAAACACAAAACCCACCTATGAAGTAAGAGATAGTAACTTGGGGTTTGGATCATTGGAAAACTGGTGAACAAAAACACCTTCAAAATGGTGTATTCACACGTCAAAATAAGTCAATGAGAAGTGAAAATATCTTCTGTTTGGTATATTACTCATACATCTGAGTTTTATTTACTGATCCCGATTATACGAATGCTACAAATATTGGTTAAGATCGGGTAATCCCTTGATTTGCGATTCAATACCATTGGAGCAAACTGACTCATTAATTTATTATTTTTTTTTAAAGAAGCACTATATGCACAATTTCAGAAGTTTCCAAGATTAAAAATCCATTTTTTACATCTCCAGCATCATAGACCATCAAATATTTGCTAATATTAGATTGTTAATCTTGGAAACATTTGAAATTGTGTGTATAGTGCTTCGTTTACAATGGATTCTAATTTTCAAAGTAAAAATGTTGACTTTTTATTATTTTTTGCTTTAAAATAGGTTTCATGCAAAAAGTTTACTTACCTTTTCCCCAGAATTATTGAATATTTGCATTGAACTGAATACGGCTCGGAACTGTTCTTCACGGTTGTGGGACTTCCGAAAAAAAGCCGGGAGTCGTGTTGCAGAATAGGTTTCTTTTCCTACAGGATTTTCTGATAGTAGTTTATCACTTATCGCTAAACACAAGTCACCAGTACAGTTTATGTCCAGTCCAATAGGATTAGCTCGGTCAGCTGGTCGAACTGCATCTTTAAACGTGTGTTGATACAATGTATTATCCTTGCTTGTTGACAGAAATACATGTGGGTCATGTCGCCATATAATTCCTACATACGAAGAATAAACTTGTAAACACCAAAATGCTTCGCACGACCTTGACAGTTCACATCAGTGTTTAAGTTTTCCATACTTGTACGCTCAATCTCAACTCGAAAAATACAATCACGTATTTTTGCTAATTTTCGAAGCTTTGCATTAGTATAAATACCTACTGTCTTCTTCAGGTGTACTAAAAAGTATTTTCTCTTTGTTTTACATCACGCCGCACAATGTTGTCAGTGTTGTGAATTATCTGTCGCTGAAGCTTCGGTTTTTCGCGAGCGCTACCTTCAAGGTCACGCCAGCGCTGTCGGAGATTTTTTGTACAGATCACTGGGTACTAGGTAGTTGATCGCGGACGCTGCTGGTGCTTGTATATTCATCAGCAGTTATTGTTCCTTTCATGTGCTATAATGGCCAGTGATTCCAGACTTCTCAGCTGCTTGTCTCTGGCTGAATTGGAGGTCAACAAGGTCTTTGTATTTTTCCAGTCAATATGGTGCTGAGTGCTTTTGTAGTATACTGCGATGCCATTTTCATCACTCCCACTTCTCGTGTCCGACATGTGCTGTCGTACTCTATTTCGCACGCACTTTCTCGTTTTGACAATGTAAATAGCGGCGCAGTCGCCCCACAGTACTCTATACACTGCCTCCTTAGTGTTAGCTATTTTTAACAGGGTCTTCTCCTCTTCCTTTCTTTCCTCCGTGTTACAACGCACTTCCTTCACATTTCCCCGTCTCCTCATAATCCTTGACTTTAGGCCTCTCTGGTTGCGGAAGTATACGTCGAAGCCTTGTGGCTTCAGTATTCTTTGCAGCTCTACGCTGGGACCTCTCAGATAAGTCAGCCCTATTCTTTTTACCTCGTCTCTCACCTCCTCCTTCTTTACGCTGTTTTTCTTCTCGGTCAGCTGGAAAGAGGAGTTAGGCTTCACAGCTGAGATTGAAAAGCAGGGAAAACTGCCGTTCCTGGATGTACTCTTAGAAAGGAAATGTGATGGGAAAATATTGTACCAGCCGTATTCCAAACCTACAGCAACAGCTAGAGGCATTCATTATACTTCAGGGCACCCAAAATACCAGCTCAACATGATCGCATGAAACAAGTTTATTAGACTCGCAAGAAACTCGATGACGAAGGAGGAGGCAAGAGTACATCTGCAGCTTGCAAAAGAAAATTTTTGGCACTGGGGTACCCGCCAGGAACCCTTAATCCATTAATGAAAGAAGCAAACACAGTTAAGCTGACTAAGAAGAAAAACAGCGTAAAGAAGGGGGAGGTGAGAGACGAGATAAAAACAATAGGGTTGACTTACCTGAAAGGTCCCAGCGAAGAGCTGCAAAGAATACTGAAGACACAAGGCTTCCACGTATACTTCCGCAACCAGAGAGGCCTAAAGTCAAGGATTATGAGGAGACAGGAAAATGTGAAGGAAGTGCGTTGTAACACAGACGAAAGAAAGGAAGAGGAGAAGACCCTCTTAAAAATAGCTAACACGAAGGAGGCAGTGTATAGAGTACCGCGTGGCGACTGCGATGCCGTTTACATTGGCGAAACGAGAAAAGGCGTGCGAAATAGAGTACGACAGCATATGTCGGACACGAGAAGTGGGAGTGAGGAAACGGTGTCGCAGTACACCACAAATACACTCAGCACGATATTGATTGGGAAAATACAAAGACCTTGTTGACCTCCAAATCAGCCAGAGACAAGCATCTAAGAAGTCTGGAATCACTGGCCATTATAGCAAATGAAACGAACAATGAAGTGCTGATGAATACACAAGCACCAGCAGCGCCAACGATCGAATACCTAGTACCCAGTGATCTGTACATAAATCTCTGACAGCGCTGGCATGACCTGAAGGTAGCGCTCTCAAAAAACCGGAAGCTACAGCGACAGATAAATCACAACACGGACAACATCGTGCAGCGTGATGTAAACCAAAGAGAAAACACTTTTTAGTAGGCCTGAAGAAGTCAGTAGGCATTAATACTTACTGCAAAGCTGTCGAAAATTAGCAAAAGTACGGTGATTGTATTTTTCGAGTCGAGATTGAGCGTACGAGTATGAAGAATAAAGTGAGATTTCAACACAATAGTTTCATTAAGAAAGCCTTATTGGCAACATCCAAATTACATATATACTGAACGATTTATTAGCCTGCATACAGATCTGTAAAACTTGAAAAACTGTCACTAAGCACTGGAAAGCATCTTTACCTGTAGTAACGTCTTTGTGTTCACTAAACGCAGCAAATGGAATATATGGTCTCCGTATGTCCCACACATTAATAGTAAAATCCATCACCAACGCACTAGACGCAATGTGAAATTTCCTTTGCGGTCTCCATTTAACACGTGCAACGGGTGCAATTGTTTGGATTGTGTAGTCAACAGATGGTTTGGATGAACTCATATCCCATACCTAGCATTACAGATGAAAAAAATTAAAAGATTAACAGCCAAATTCTAAACACTTTACTATAGTATACTCTCATCGAGTAAGTATCTGTAGAGGCACGCTACTAGCAATGGGACTGTGGCCATGCACGTTGTGCCATAGCAGCTGGAATCCAAGTGAAAAGAAAATTTAACCTACAGACCGAAAATAGACTTAATAAGTCTATGAGCACTGTAGTATATTTGTGGGCAAATTTAGATGAGGGACATCCATGACCAGAAGCGAACACCTGCAACAGCGTATATGAAAATACATTAATTTTCAGCGATTTACACTCCATTTTGGCCTTGTTCACAAGTAAAAAGCATAGCAATTAGCCAATTAAGAACGTGTGGAATTACCAAACGCCATGTTAAGAGTCACTGTTAACAGGGCATTTGGTGACTCCACACATTCTTAACTGTTTTGCTTTATACTTGTGAACAAGGCTAAAATGAAGTGTCAATTGGCTGAAAATTAAAGTCTGTACATATGCTCCGTGGGTGTTCATGTCTGGTTAGGGGCACCCATATTCTCAACAAACCTAGTCATGTGCCATACCCAAATAGTCATAGAACATCACACTGTTTCCTTTCTGTACTCTAATAGAGAATATAAAGCTGGTTTTCTTGAAGTGTTTAGAGAATTTTATTTGCTCTCGAAACATTCAAACTGGTACTGATTGCCAAGCGTTTACACAAGCTGTGGTTTCATACGTAACTAAGCTGGGAAAGCAAGCAATCCAACTTTAAGCCTTCTATGGTGATACGATTAGACTATGTATGAAAGGAACTTCAGCATGAGGTACCAAAATTTAATACACGCCTCAGCAGCAGAACCTCTGCCACTGTCTACAACACGAATTGTTACGAAAAATTGCCCACAGCAGATATTGGTTGGTTAACGCTCTTACTAAACACCTCCTAAATACTTAAATGTATTGATTTTGCTTTCCCACCAATGAAAAGGTCTTGTCGACATGAGTAAAATGGTGCATTGGAATATCAAAACTGGTCAAAAATTGATAAAATTGAGCAAAATTTGTCCATAACGGCCTTCCTCTGTGTCAGTGACGTATTGTCGCACGTCGCACTAATTTTGCTACAGGATACGCACCTTTATAGTTTTATCTCGACCAGCAGTTGCGAGCCAACGTCTGTCTTCAGGATGCCAATCACAGGCAAAAACTGGGCCACTGTGTGCAGTGAATTGACGCTCACAACGATCAGTTCGACGGAGATCCCAAAGCTGAACATTGCCATTTTCCTGTACAGCAGCAAACATGTAGTGTTGGAAATTGTTGAACTCCACATCTCTCACACTTTCCGCATTACTGTAATACAATAAATAATTAATTATTTTTCCGCCTTGTCACAATTCTGTAGCTCAGCATTTTTCTACAGTAGTAGTAAATTAAACACACTTGATTATTTTTAAGTTTTCTCGTCATTGTTTGCTTTTTAGCTTATTTGATGCGTTTACAGACATAATTACCTGTAAAATGTAACTGTAACTTCTTTTTTCCTGAGGTCAAATAATTTCATAGTGCCATCCTGAGACCCACTAATCAGTAGATGTGTTTCTGTGGGGTGGAAGTTGACTTTGTTGACCGTACGGCGATGATCTTGAAACACCATATCTGGGGAAAGAGAGTAAGTGTGTTTGAGTATGAAGTGTTAATAGTTTATACTATGTAAAAATAAATTGTTTCACTGACAATTTTGCATGCTTGAAGGTAGCTTTTCCCCCCAATTAATACAAAAAAACATAAACATCACTTGAATTTTCAATGCTTGATAACTCCTTCTTCTGTGTACTTCTACGAATTGAAGATGAAGGTGAAACAAGTGGCTGCAGTGACTACCTAGTTGACCCGGTTTTCTGCACACTTCCATCAGTTTTACAAAGAAAATATTGAGGCGCACACCTCTATCACGTACTGGAACAGCGATCTCTATTATATAATCTAATAGTAGTAACCATTACAATTGCCAGTTAAAATGTGTTACCTTTTAAGCCTAGTTTTAGATTTACGGCGTAATTGTCAGCTTTTAGGCGTATTTTTTTTTACCTGCAGTTTTAATTTAGGAAGTAGCAGCTAACAGAGACTGGGGGTCGAGAGTAGGCCTATTTATTCACGCAATACGGCGTCGAGAGTATTTTATGTAGGTGTTTGTCGCTAATGAAATCCTTGTGTTTTTTTTACAGTTACGTGTCTTCCTATAGTTGTTAAATGTGACGATCAAATGTTATTATTTCATTAAGTTACGTTGAGAAAGCCCATTAGCTATAAAGAAGCAACATTGTTTTAATTTGCCGTGTTTTTTAAGTCCATTTGACTAACACGGAAAAAGGTGACATAAGGATGGACAAAGTCGTAGCTATAGTCTTCCCAGCCATTTTGGCTGTACTGAAGACTAAAAATGAAGAGATGAGAGTTCACAAAAAAGATTGTCACTATGATTACTGTGAAACGAACTAACGAATTTACCGGATAAATTTCCCAGGTGCATGCGTCTACCGTACTTTCACACTGTAGATGTTCATAATCTTGCAAATTTTGTATTGCTTCCAGCAATCTTCTTTAGGGTTGTTTCTTTCTTTGTTTACATCTCACTGTTGTTTTGCCATTTGGATTTCTAACCGCCTCCGTGCATAGCCTCTAGTTTTGGTAAGGCCGTTCCACTTCACTCAGCGCTGTCCGTTGATGAGACCGATCGTTGCCCAGGAGTTTCCACCTGACGTCCTATTTATTCTCAAGATCTATCCCCACAAGATAAGTGACATTAGGACTTGAAGAGTTGAAGGGCCCTGTAGATTTATGTGGGGCACCTGTTTTCGTTCATACACTTTAATTGTTACAGACTCAGGCATCACAGGTGATTGTCCCATTTTAAGTTTGACCTAATAAGTGTCTCAGCTTTACTCCACGCGATTTCGTGCTTAGTGTCTGTGCAATGGGCTGCAATGCTGTCGTTGTCATTAGCTTCATTCCTTACATTTCCCATACCACTCGCTGTGTGGTCTCTCCAATGTATACGGCATCACAGTCTTTCGCACGAAACTCGACAAACGGCTTCCCTGGTGTTCACAACTTTTGCTCGAGTCTGCTTATCTCTGGATTTTTGGCTCATTCTAGTTCTTCCTTTTGCATCCTTCTTTCTTTGCTTCTTATTCTGGAGCTTCTTCTTAATCCTACTTCATTCTTTAAGTACGCTTTAAATCCTTCTTTCTTCAAGATATTCTGAATAGGACAGATGACTCCTTTTAAGGAAGGTTAGCATCAGTCTTGGACATTCATCTTTCAAGGTTCTCACACTTTGATCTTTTTTGTCACACTGTTTCCTTGCTTGCTCGATGGAAAAGGCCTTCTTGATGAGCTTATTCAATATTGCTGCCGGATAACCCAACTCAATAAACCTTCCTTCATTTCTTCAAGATGTTTTCTTGCTTGTACAAGGTCACTCGAGTTGGTCACCATTTGAACCATCTCATTCTAGGCAATCACTCATAGTTTCTCCTTGGGATGGCCTGAACAAAAGAGAATGCTCCTATTGGTTTTCAATATGGCTTAAACTCTACTCTGCCACTTTCACCACTTCGGTTGATATCCAAGTCCAGAAACGGTAACGTTCCTTCATCTCTTCCTCTACTGTCATTTTAATATCAGCCCACCAGTTGTAGATCTTCGCCATGACTGCTTCTAGTCCATGAAATGGTAAAAGGTAGAAATGGTAAAAGGTGGTTACTTACCAAGTTTTGAAATAGAAGGTTTATCCAGGCGCCATATGACGACCGAGCCATTTGTAGCAGCCGTTGCCAAAATATTATCTGCAATAAATATTGTTAGGCTATTACCGTTATTTTAAGTTTTACTGCTTATAGATGCATTATCACTGGCAGAAAATCGTATGAAAATATTGAGATGCCATCTAGCTGCATGATACTGTTAATCTTTACAGCTTGCTTCCAGGTGCACGAGGACGTACCAAATATTAACTCAATAATTTAAGGTTGTGGCTTGTTGTTTCCTTAAAAGAAAATGGTGTTGAGGATTCCTTCGCTAGATGTTTACCAGATTCTCCAGACTTTCAATCGGTGATAATGCCACTTTAAGTCAAATGGGCCTTTATTTTTATGTTTCAACATACTCTTTTATGAAGCCAAATAGAAACAGATCTTACCATCAGTATGATTCCAAACAACATCACCAGTGCTGTAATTCAGGTTCATATTTTTCCCAACACGTAAATTCATTTTTTCTACTATTTCTTCATCTTCAATATTAAAGATCTTAAAAACTGAAAATATCGCACAATTGTTACCAAATACTGTTACTACGATAAATATACAAGAGAACAATGCGTACCGTGAAAATATGGATTACTTACTATTTCTTCCTGCGATTACGACTTGTGAAGCATCTTTGTTAATAGCCAAAGTGTTGGCGTGAGCGTCTTGAGAAACGTGCATGGTACGAAAACTCATTATGCTGGCAAATCCTACACAATTAAATACAGTAGCTTTTTCTACAGTGCTGATAATGGCACAATTTCTTGCCTTATCTACCAGTGCGGTTTCACAAATTACTCTCGATATAAAACTTGGATAATACTGTTAACTAGTGTAATCTTGGTGTAATCCTGGACTGGAGTACCAACAAGCAAGTTTTTATCGTGAACTAAATGAACGGTATCGCATAACCGAATTTCTAATAACTTAACATGCATTTCTTAAGTACATTTCGACTTAACTTACGTTAAAGTCCTAATTACGGATGAAATTTACGACTCACGGCATGAGAAAAACAGATCATAACGTAAGCTACATAACACATTTTCACGATGTTTACGTTTTTTAGTTTGAGTTGTGGCGCACGTTGAGTAGGCCATTGGCCCCAGCAATCTGTGGCATTTGACCTTGCTCGATCGGATTCGAAAACTGTCGCAAGGCTGTACTGCTCATCGATGCATCAAAATCTTTCCTTACTCCTTGCACCATAGGAGTACAACAGAACTCCACTCCGATGCTCGCACACACCTTTCCTTTGCCAGTTGTGTAATCGGACCACAGACACCTTCTCTCCTTCTATGTGTATGGTCGCACTGACAATGCAATATTTGAATTAATGTAAACGGAAACGGATTGCCAAAGTGAATTTCTGAATGTTTTGGTGCTCCCGACTGTTGCTTAAACAATTGTTAGTCAGTCATTATTTTTATTGATCCTAGCATTTAACTCTTGACGGTAGATATACCACGAAGTGTAGTTATTAATCCAATACCAAGGTTAAACGCAGTAGGGACCCCTCAGCGTGTACCTTCTGGGTTAGAGAGGGAAACATGCTTGGGGTGGGGGCAAAGCTCTCTCAACACAGAGACCTTGGTGGGGGTAAGAGGAGTAGGTTGGAGAGATGGAAGAAGAAAAAGAAACACTGATGAAATTACTCATCAACTACAGATTAGCAATTCATGCTGTAGAGTACGATAAAACAATGCAATTCCAGGCCACAAAAATGGCCCTGCAGCATTCAGAATTTCTGATAACACCCGAATCCCCTTCCGGCTCTGGGTTCTCCCATCATATAACCATTGTAAGCAAGAATTTAAATTCTTGTTGTAAGGAATATCAGTCTGCGTAAAACAGTCTGTTGTCTTAGCATTTTTAAGTTTTTTCTTTAACCAAGAATTTTTCCTTTGACGTGTGATTTGGTCTGCAGACCTTCTTGAATGCTTTAAAATCATGAAGGGATACTATGATGCTGACAGGAGTGAGTCCTGGAATCTCTCCCGAAACATGAACACTCGTGGACACAGCTACAATGTCTTCAAACCGCAAGCCAGAGTCAACAGCGTAAGGCACTTCTTTACCCATCGAGTGGTGGACCCTTGGAACTCTCTCCCACAAAACATTGTCAAAGCTGACTCGGTTAACTGTTTCAAAAACCGACTCGACAAATTTTTTATTTAACCCTTTTTGATGGAGCTTTTAAGCGAATCGCTTCTTGCTCTCAATTTACATATTAACATATATTAACGAAAGTCAGTACTTCGGTAAAGTTGGTAAATTACTAAATTCTATTGTGCTATTTTTATAATACTGGTAACTTTTGCAACAGGTTTGAGTTGCCCACCAGCAGACATATTAAAACGTGAGAAGAAACATTTTGAACTTAAGCTTGCTGCAGAATCCTATGGTACACATCGAAAGATTTTTTTTTCAAATATGCTAAAATCAAACAAATTCTAACAACTATTACTGGCTCCCATAAATACCTTTACTTTAACTGAACCAGTTGAAATTGCAAATTTTATTGTGAAAACCATTGCCAATATTATTATTGCAGCTCCCAAACTATAACATCCTACAACATGCTATAGTATCCTACAACATGCTATCACTATACACCGTGGTTTGGTTCCAACACTAACTTTTACCACCTTTGTGTTGCTTTTTCTAAAATTAAACTGCATGCATCTGCAGGCCCTGTATCCCAGTATTCGACTCTCCATTGAACAACATGTTTGTTCCCCGATTTGGAATAGGCCTATACTGCATCACACCAATTTTCAAAAAAAAGAAAAAGAAAAAAAAGAGAGAGAGAGAACCCTGCAAAATACAGACCAATAAGTAGGCTATAAAATTACTTGTGTAAAAAATATGACCATTTGTGTAAAATATTTGAAATGTTGCTAGCTTAACACCTAACAACCTTAGAAACGAGAAATTTTTTTTCTTAATCACATGGCTTCTGTTGATTCAACTGTCAGCAGTGTTCTGGCATTTCGCTGGGACATTTTTCTTTAACTTAGACAATCAAATTTCCGTTGATGCTTTGTAGGAGAACTGCATTAAATCTTTTGATAAAGTTCAACACCCATTACTGTTGCATGCTTTCAACACGTGTGGTATTACTTGACAAAATTAACGACGGATTTAGTGCTGGCATTGACTGATATAACTCCATAGGTATTAGATTATGTGTTGTCTCTACTAGTTATCCAGTTTATTGGGGTGCTGTTTTTTTTTACTTACTTAGTTTTGGTAATTCTTTTTGAAAATCAATATGCAAATTAGTCCAAGGCTAGACTCACAATTTCCAATAATATCAACACGTCAGGTTTTCATCATTGCACTGATAATCTTACCCTTCAGACACAACAATCCAATCACTCAGTACTATCAGGAATAAAGAGTACATTTCGGGAAGAGTGAGATAGGGGTTTGGGGCTCCAATCCCCTATCTCACTGTTGATTTTAGAGATACAATGCTCTTTCGTATCAATGTAGACTAATGAAGAATGTTGAATGGTTAACACTTGTAGCTCGTAAGACCGCATACTATGTATACAAACTAGTTATCAGACCAGTAATCAATTAGATTTTTAAGAGTTCAGACTGGTGACATCGACAACCCTCTTTGGAAACTTCCTGTCGTTCATCATTCCATGTGAAAGAAGGTACTGTAAGCTACAGTGCCGCAATTAAGGGTGGTGCAAAGGGTGCAGGGTGCCAGGGCCCAAGAGGCGGGAGTCCAAAATTTAAGAGTCTGGGGCCCAAAAGGAACAAAATATGCTATTGTTTGATCGGGGTTGGGAGTCACTTTTCCATCAAAATTGCTTACTTGGTGGCAAGGGGGTACAATATTTTGCCTTTGCACCTCCTCTTGGAAAAATCTAGTAAGCTAGCATTATATTTGCTAATTACATTATTAATTAACATTGAGACCCCATTAACATTACCCAATACTCTGTTAAATTACGCACTTAAGGAAACTGAGCAAAACTAGTAAAGAACATCCGAGTGCTTAGAGCTCAACGTCCCACTCCCAGCAGAGGAGATGCGAAAGGGTATCTCGTAACTTTACTTTAAACTTTATTTGTAAAGTCCTATCGCTCTAACGGCACTGCACTTTAAAAACGATACTTGTGATACATCCATGGTAGTCAAAGGTGGGAGGTAGGGGTATATTGCAAATAAAATATTGGGTGGGGTGTGAAGGCAGACATTTCTGACTGGACCCCGTTTTTGCGCCCTGAAATCAATGATAGAGGCATTTTGGGATGCGCACGAAGTCGAAATTTTCTACAAGTCTTTTTACTCTGTTTATTAGTCGGTGCGATCATGGACTTATATACTATCACACTGTCCATGGTGCGATTAACTTGGATAATAAAATTAACCCTGGCCGCCTTTCCCTGGTAGAATGATATCACTATCTTCAAAACCGACCCCTTTTGGAAACTTGGGGGCTTCTCTTACCCAGTTTTGGTTGGCTGATTTATTATTACAGCTTATCCTATCAGCTCAAACTAAACATTTTTCGATCCATTTGAATTTTTTTCTCCGAACAATTTTTTTTGCTTTCTATGTGTTGGGGTTGGCTAACATTTTTCTAGGTAAAAAGAAGTATCACAAAGCTAGATTTTTCTTTTCTGTATAATGGATATCCCAGAAAATGATACATTTTTTTTCAATCATGGAAAATGGAATCGAGCATTAAAAACTGAGCCCAGAAAAAAAAATAAAAAGTAGCTAGAATTTATGTATAAATTCTTGATAGTAGTAGCCTAGTCTAAATGTTATCATTCCTACATGACCTTCTACAATGCGTTATATCCAGTCCAAGGATATAACTCCCAAACCTATGTAAACGTAGGAAGGCTTTTATTTATTCGGAACAGTACCTGGAATACAAAGAGAACTAGTTCTTTGAAATGCCCGACCAAACAGATTTTGTATATTTGCAATAACCACCTCAAGTTCTCACTAAAATCTCTATAAATTCTTGCTAAAACAGTACCCTAGTTTTCTTTAAATTCTCCACGAACTACACAAAATGAGTTTACATTTTACATACATGTGTGCAGTTTGGCACACAAAGATACAGTTTGATACAGTTTTCTTGCCATAGGTAGAAAGGAAATTCTGATGCGTCAGGCGTGAGCAGCGATGACATCATCCGGCTTCGGGATGTTCGGCCATTATGGTCGATTATGGTGAAGAGGAAAAAAATATTTAAGGCATTGGCGCCGAATGAGAACTATTCCTAAGCTAATCTACCACCTTTTATTTTACATTCGAGTCGATAGATAAGCAAACACATGCACAGCAATGCAATCCACACTAACGATGCGTTGCTTTCTGAAACTACTTTATTTCCATACACAAGTCGAAAATCGTGACGCGTCAGGCATGATGGTGAGCTGGCAGCGATGACATCATCAACCTTTGCAAACATGCCAAAAACATGGCGTCATCCGCCGCTATCGCCAGGCGCACCCTATTTACTTTGAAACTACACTATACGCCAATTTTGGTGGCAAGAACCATCAACTGGAAGACAATGCCGTGGAATAAACAACGTTTTATTCTTAAAATTAATAAAAGCATTTTCATAAATTTCAAATTTCAAAAGAACTAGCGTCCATTGCTGGAAACGACGATGCCCGTCCGCTTGACGAAGTAGTGCCGACTTTAGTGTTTTATTTTTTTTTACGTAATGCTTCGTAGTGGTTAAAATAAACGTCAGAATTTCGGAAAATAGCAAATTAAGCTATACTGCACCGAATAATAATGATTTTGAGACAAAAATATCTTTATTCAGAAAAGGTAGAAAAAAAGGAATGTAGTCCTGTACTAATTTAAGAAAGTTGTCATGGCGTCATCGCGGTTTCAACCAATGAGCATGAGAGGAGCGGCGTGATCCATAGGGCGGTGACTGTGATGTGGGCTTGTTGTTCTGGGCTGTGACGAAGTCGGTATACTTTTGACGTGGCTTCTACGTATTCTGCAAATTTATCCACTCCGATTGCGGCAAAGTTGGTGACGAGAAATACGTAACTGGTAAGTACTCAGCTGAGTAATAATAACAATCAGGCGTGGTGTCCAACGTGGGTGACACTTGGAACCGTTATTTGTGTTGAAAAAAGATGATTTTGAGAAGAAATAATGGAATGGAATAATGTCGTACGTTGTTGGTAATATTGTCGAAGCCTAAGCATTTGACTAAAATCTTTCCGGGAAGTTCCATTCTATTTCCCGATTCCGAATCTGGGGAGTCGGCTGTTTGGTTTGTCGCGACCGTCTGCTGCACGAAGGCATCGAAGTGATTTCTTATAATTTTGCTTGGAAGAAATTGGGAAAGGGCGGATCTTGGTTTTGGTGTGTTTAAAAATGGACAGCGTTTGTGATAAGGCCAGTGTGTTACGTCACGTAAAGGTTTACGAGAACCAAGAGTTAGGCCTAATCGAAAGCCACACCAAGATAAGCGAGGTTGCGTGCAATATCTAAAAGGAGATACAATTTTTTTTTCAAAGATGAGTGTTTTCCGCGTCGTTAATGTTTAAGTTTAAACGGTAATTTTCGATAGCTGTTGTGCCCACTAAATCCGCAGCTGCTATTCTAACCGTCCGTATTGATCGGAATTCTGGCTTTGCCCGCCACCCCAGGCAAAGCTTAGTCCAGACCAAGGCTGTGGTGGTGGGGCGTTATCTGAAGCAGTTAAAGTAAAAAGGCGCAGGAGAAAGCTGCGTTATTTGTATAAAAAACAAAACCGACCTGATTAAGCGTAGATGTTTAAATTTAGGCGTGGTCTAAGTTACCATTATCTTTGATGTTTTTTTCAGTGTGGTAGTCGAGTTTAAATTTTAAAATGGATTCCATATGGTCGCTTACTGGCCTTGAATAGTACGATGATGCAAGGTGCAAAATGTAATTGGATGATGCGAAAAAAAACAAAAAACTTTCGGTTTCGTTCCAGGAAAATTGAGTACGGAGAATCATTCGTAATGTCCGTTGGGAAGAAAATAAATATGGAAATTATGGCAAATTGTAAGGTTCATAATTGTTTCATTGTTACTACAGGCTTTGTTTCCCCAACGAAATTGGGGAAGTTGGGGGACGAATTTTGGCGGACTGGAAAGTTGAGAGGTGGTGAAGAGGAGGCTTTCCTGTTATCTTCAGTGATAGTGATACTGTTCATTGTCATCGGCCAAGTCCTGTATAGTAATGGGGATTTTTTGAAGAAAAAAAAAAATTATGTTTGTGTATATTTAGGCTCCAATTATATTTTTCTTTTTCGGGAAATTTTCCATGAAAATTTCTCCACCCAACAACATTGGGAGTGGTAGGCTAAAAATAAAATAAAAAAATCGATGAGAGTGCATGGCTTTTAATTTTTATTCATAATATTTCAGTTGTGGATTAAGGAGCCCGTCTTCCCCCCCCCCCCCTCTCCTTTCTCCCTTTTGTTTATGAAACAAAATAATTTTTGTGAAAACTGAAATTGCGTTCGTTTTACATTCACCAAAAGTCACTAACTCCACCAAAATTTAAAGTTATCGACAGCAAAAATGTTGAATTTTGTATGGCAGTTTCACAGCCACTTTCTTCAGGCTAACAGCCGAAACACTTCTACACGTTGGCAAATTTTCACATTTGAAAAAAAAAAAACGGATAGGCTACTATTGCAGTTGCCATCTAGTCAGCTTTCCTGGCTAGAACTCGTGCTGCCCTCTTTGCATGGAGAGACAAACCAATTTCACTGCTTATGTCTTCAGCAGCTCGGGTGTGACGAGTTGAGCAATCTGAAGGTGGGAAGATTCTTGCATGTTCATGAGAGCAGTTGCATTATTGTGGTAATGCTGGATAGCTGCAGATTCAAAGGCATAGAGGTTAGGGATGGGTTGGTTTCGGTTTTCAAGCCCACGAAACCCGCGGTTTCAGTTTCGGTATCGGTTTTTGCCACCCTCCACCCTAACCAGATATTTCTGTTTTTTTTTCTTGGAACAGTAGTTTTACTTGCTTCTAACTCGTTCCTGCTTTCACTTTCAGCAGCGTTGAAGACCTTGGGTCTAGCCGTGGCACCGTTTTTCTGTACTATTTTTTTTTCATGACTAGGAGCTTGCATAGAATATGATAATTATAAAAAAAAATTAAACAAAAAATCAATTTTTGATTTTTCTAACACCGTACTAAAAAATCGACACAAAATCCGAATCGGGACCCATCCCTAGTAGAGGTATGCTTCGTCATGGGTGTTGGATTGAAGCACCACCTTCGAGCCATTCCAATTAATGTAGTGCGTAGTTATGTTGTCTGTAATGGCACGACGATGGTTTTTTCCATTGGTGGCATTAGGCTACAGTGTTCTCCAACCGTCGGACTAATTCTTCTCTTGGTCTCCCCAACCGTTACCGTTTGGGCACTGACCGTAGGGCACCCAATACACCTCAGATGGTAAAGACAGTGGTTCATCAGCCAGTTCTCTTGGAATTTGTGCACCGGTACCAGCGTGAGGGGGTTGTTGATCCCTAGGAAGTTGTCGACTCTTTTCCCTGGTTAAGCTGCTAGTGGGATTTTCCACAGGGTTGTATTGAGGCATACAACCGGCCCCTTTCCATCTGCTGACTTTTCGACCTATTATGCTCAAAGTGGGCGCAGGTGTTGGTTGCCGTGCTTGCTCAGTGCCAGTTCTTCATCCCTCTTCCGTCCGTCTTTGATCTTCTCAACGTTTGGTGGTCAAGATCTACCCCGGCAATTGTCTCCCAGAGGATTCTTGAAAAATGACTTCCAAGTTTAAGGGAGTTGCCGTAGTTGGGAGAAGGACATTCTTTTATGCTGGAAAAGGCTCCTCTGGCTCCCACGCTTTTTTGATTATGGACAAATTTTTAATTAGTAGGTTCGCCTATGCTAAAAGTTTAAAAGTACCCACAGTTTAGGGAATACACAGCAGTTCATGGATTCTAGTGCGTTCGTTCAGCTAGGATGCCATTTATTATTTTGTCAATTGTTAGGGCCTACAGGAAAACACTCCCTGCCTGTGATTCCAAGCGAATGGAAGTCGAGTGAGCTCACTTAGTCCTGTTTTACGTAGGCCTATACCTGGTTCTTGTTGACTGCGCCATGGAATTTGTTTTGTTTCACAGTGAACAAATAAATACCAACGATCGGCATTACATCTGCTGAAAGCTTGTTTGAGTAGCCAATGCCAATATACTTTTGTTTTTGTATTTATTGCTGCCGAATCAGATTGCTTACCAATGCTGATCAATCGGTCGAGCCTTCTGAATGTAGATGTCGCAAATCCATAATTTGACATCCTCAGTGATTGCAATTAACCCCAACCTATTGTTTCCACGTATCGTCTGGTAGGTACAAGGTTGTGGTCTTTAACCAAAAAATATTTCTGTCCTTAACCCTCCGAGTACTATCAGGCTGACCGAAAAGCAGCACACTCAGGCCTACTAAATATTTCTGTGGGGGAAGTGACTCCTTTGGCAGGCTTAAAATTGGTAGCCTATCTTCCGAGTAGCTTCAAAAACTAAGTGGGCCCATTTTTGTGTATACAGGGTGGAACACATAACTTTACCCAATAGGCTTATAGAATATATAGGCCTACACATAGCAATGCTACATAGATACAAAATGGACCCTTTGTACTATCTAGTGGCAAATCATAAAGTATATTCAACAGTTCCGTTTGCAGGAACTGCAAATACCTTTGCCCATTAAGGGTTCCATCAGCAAAGATTGGTTCAATGACCGTGTCCCCAATGAAGCCCGCCCAACAATTGGTTTTAAACCGAACTTGTATAGTCCTATGTGCAGATTCAAATTTTTTTGAACTCTCCATTTACAGGTATAGCATAATTTTTAGTTGCCAAATTAAAAAGTTCTTAAGACACTGGAAGCCAGTAACCAATTTAAAAAAAAAAAAATTATTCAATCCAAATGCAGTGTTTCAAGGGTGCAGTGCAGTTTATGTCGGAGAGACGAGGAAAGGCGTGAGAACAAGACTGGGACAGCATATGGACAATGTCAGGAGACGAGTGCACGATACAGTATAACCTCGTTAATAAGAACTCTGATAACAAGAATTCCCGCTTAATAAGAACTTTTTTCAAGATTTTGGTTGGTCAGCTACTCGGTCAGCACTAAATATATACGGCTATAATATACGGAAAGTACGGATAAGACGAACAAATATTTACAATTCTAGCTTATTTGTACGAATTTGCTGTTTGTAACAATTTCTTTTTCCCCCCCCTTGAATTTCGCTAGTTGACTCCATCTTGGGAAGTGATAAGAGTTTTGTCCGTTTGCGCAAACACGAAGGTCAAGGACGAATGAAAAGAAAATACTGTATACCGGTAGGCTACATTTTTTTAAAGTTGCAGTCCAATTTCTCTCGTCCGTTTAATAAAAACTACGGTTAATAAGAACATTTTTAGCAGTCCCCTTAAAGTTCGTATTAAACAGGTTTTACTGTAATGGCATTGCGCTCCACTGTGCTGCCACTGAGAACGAGATTGACTGGGAGAAAGCCACGACGCTCATCCGCCCAAACTCTGCACGCGACAGGGATCTAAGGTTCCTGGAATCTTTAGCTACACAACACCGTGAGCAGAATGGATTCCAACTTATGAATATTCAGGGCCCTTCTTACCCAAATAATGTGAGACGCTTCGTGGGGAGAGACTTGAGTGAGCAGTTAGCGTGGTGTTGGATTGGAGAGCTAGTAGCAGCATGAAGGGCCCACTACTTTGTAAATACAGGTGGACACGTGTTCTGCCAAATTCAAATTCTGGCAAACAGCAAGAATGTGACCAGGATCCTAATTTTTCCTTTGAAGTGCATGATGACAGTAGCTTGCTGTCGAAAATTGGCAAGACACTGAGTGTCTTATGTATGAAATTGTGCAATGATGGAAGAAGATTGACATAGTTTTAACATATCTTGTCGTAACTTCTGAAATAAATTGCTTGGAAGTCCATCAGAAAGCTGATGAAATCCTTATAAAATTAAATTTTATAAGGAATTTTCATCAGCTTTTAGGGATCGACCGATACAGAAAAATACCGATCCGATCCGATACCGATTTTCCCCTCACACGCCGATCCGATACAGATACACCGATACCGATTTAAAAAAAAAAAGTCAATGGGCCAGAAAGTCAAACGCATACTTCATCATTATGAAACTAGTGTGCAAGAAAATTAAATTTCTAATTTTTTTTTCTCAGTGGTGGCAGATCCGCAAGCGAACCTTCAACTGTAAAAAAAAAACCCCAGAGTACACTGCAGATAGGCCTAATCCCAAGAAGCCCTGCCCTGATTCTGGCAATGCACACACGTTGAATTCACTAAGCTGCTGTGCAGATGACGTCATGGGATACAAGCGATGCTATGCAGGAAAGGTTTCTCACAAGCTAGGTGGAGTAGCCAGCGTGCACGGAAGTTGGTCGTATCGGCTAAAATATCGGTAAATAAACACCGATACAGATCCGATACCGATACACAAAAAATACCGATAATATCTGTAAATACCGATACCGATATTAATATCGCTCTATCCCTATCAGCTTTCTGAGAAACTGAAAGAAAAATACTTTCAGTTTGTTTCAGCCCTATTTGTCACTCTCCAATCCACCGGCCACTAGCCAGTTGGCTATTATATTAGGCAGGTTGGCGATTAAAGTATTTGTCCAATTTGGCCGGTGGATTTCTGCGCCCATACGAACTTGGATATAGTTCTAACGCAACCGGGCGTAACCAATGTGGATTTTGATCGTACCAATAATGTATGTTGTGCCTGTTCATTGTGTAATCCCTATGAAAAGTTGCCTCATCTGAAAACACCACATATTTTGCATAAGTTTAGTGTCATTCATCAAGCATTGCATAACAGGTCTTCTTCAGTCAGGGCTTGATGTAGATGAATGGGTACGGATGATGCCTATGCAGAATCCGAAGTACTGTGCTGTGACGTATTCTTGGTTGTCCACCAATACCTCTGCTACTTAAGTATGGATTGACAGCCAGGACCATCTGTTCTCGCCCTCCATTGCCCACTATACGATCCCATTGTGGTTTACATCTATGCTTCGTGGGGCCGGATGTCGATCGAAATACTCCCGATACACTTGTGGCTTGCCTTTAATTTCCATCGCGTAGCCCCCACACTGCGACTATGTCCATTTTCTCTGAACTTGTGTACACTAGCATTTGTAACAGTGGTTTCTTTTATAAATGTTATGCTACAGATGATTAGAACTACTGTAGTCCTGTTTGCAGTGTTATACCAGGTAAGAACAACTTTAAACAAACGACCATTCGAAGCCAACTTGGCTTAAACATTAACCAGGTAGGAAGAACAAAAAATAAAGACGTTTCGAAGATTTGGCTTACAAATTAACTAGGTAGGAATAACAAAAAATAAGACAGTTCGAAGCCAACTTGGCTTCAAATTAACCAGGTAGGACCGTAGGAAGAACAAAAAATACAAGACAATTCGAAACCAACTTGGCTAAAAAATGTATCTAGTAGAATACAGCCAAGTAGGCTACTAGCTAGCAAAGGTAGTGGGATTTCCTAGATCACAACATTCTGCATTAGGTTGACTTTTTTTGTTTCCATTTGATTCCATTCACGTTGGCTATGTAATAAGGCCTATTGACTGTAGGCTATATGTTCTATAGGCCTATTGGATAAAGTTATCTGTTCCACCCTGTAAGCTATAAGACGTGCCCACAAATTAAAAAAATGTAACGAGTCTAAATGTAAACTCTACATTTAGACTGCTGTAACCCAAGGGTGCATACAATTTTTGCTGGATAAAATTTCCTACAGATTTTTCAAATTTCTACATCCTTTCACTATGCAGGTAAGCCGCATTTCCAGTTCTATGAACCACGAACCGCATTATGGAATTCTGCACCCCTGCTGTAACCAGCTTTCAACAAACTGCTGGGCCGATAATTGGTCTCAAGGGCTCAAACAATGGCTAGTGGGCGAATTTTCGGCCCATAGTACTCAAAATACGTCCTCACTTTAAAGGGACAGCAAAAAAATGTAAAAAAAAAACTTTGTAACACAGTACACTCACAATTTCCAATAAATAAAGCCTATATCTGTACCATTATCTTCTGGAAATCTTCTACGGTCAATACTCTGGAGATGTTGGGGTTCGGACGACTGTCTTCTTCAGGTGAAAACGGAAAAATCTCGTCACTATGTCATGTTCGATTGAATGTTTTTTGTATTGGCAGCAAGAGCGTAGCCCCCACGACTTGTAAGGCCAGTTCTCCACTTCTCACGCTGCTCATTACTAAACTTGCTATGGAGCAGAAACTGTATTCCAGGATTGGATGGGCCCCAGGATATTCATCAGTTCAACCTTCTTCAGGGACCATCCAATCTTGAGATCAGTTTCAGCTCCGTAGTGAGTTTAGCAACGAACTGTGTGAGAAGTAGAGAACTGGCCTTACAAGTGGTGGGGGTGGAGGCTACGCTCGGCCGCTGATTCAAAAAGCAGACGATCGAAAATGACGCGTGATTTTTCTGTTTTTGCCTGAAGAAGACGGTCATCTTGAGCTGCTATATTTCCAGAGTATTGACTGTTGAAAATTTGCACGTGATATTGGCACAGATATCTTTATTTATTTGAAATTGTGCTTATGCTGTGCTACGATTATGATTCTCGAATTTCAAAGTATGCGCCACAACATTAAAAAAAAATTTCCGAACAAATTCCAAATACCCGTTTTATTTTATTACCTTCATTTAGAATTCTGGTACGTTTTTACCTTTAGATTCATCCGACTCCCCAAGTATGTTTACGGTGCGAGTACCGCGTGTCCGTATACAAAGTCTGGTAACTTTGGCTAATGGAAGGAAACCCCACAAGCACTGTGTGATCATTGCAGATGCAGCGGTGGGGGCGAGTTGTAAATCTATGTTAAAGCTTGTTTTGTACCAGTTTACAGTTGCGGCCATGGACCATCGTAATCTGTTTTAATTCTTGTGGATACGAAATGTACATTTTTTTCAATAAAGATATTATTCTCATTTGTTGTTTGTATTACTTCTCTCCTTAAATACTTACCTGTAATTTTCAGACCTTGTGTCCTAAATTCGTGCTCCTGCTAGATTGCACACAATCGCCTTTAGGTGCGTAGCCTCGTTCCCGCTCTTTTCGTTTTCGGAACTATGCATCCATCGTTGTGGTTTAAGTTGGACCTTTTTCAACATGTCCACAAACTCTACGTGAGCTTAATGCTACAAACTGTTCTTCTCTAGCTTTATGGTTCTCGACGTATCTACAGTGTAGGGCAGAAAGGACGGAACACCCTTGGCAATCAAAGATGGTTAAGGTTAGGATAATGAAACTTTGCATATGTAGGCGAACGGGTGGCCAACTAACCATGAATCGATCACTGACCTTGACGCATATTTTCAAGGTCATCGTGATGCTAACTTTTTAACTATGCTTCGTAGAACTCCACTTTAAATTAGAAACTTGTAGAGATTGGCAAGGCATGGCCATTGCAAAAAACAACGAAATTCGGTACGCTAGTTTAGGAGTTAACGAAAATTGCAAGCATCAAATTGTGCTGACCGAGTGGCTTTCCTGCCAAACAGTGAGTGTAAAATTAAGTCCAGTGGTCCTCAAAGTACATGAAGCATGCTTGGAAACAAACAGCAACTGACACACTGATGACTCCACACTAGCTCAACACAACCTGCTACATTACACGTATAAACAGAATGGTGCTGCAAACTACAGCACCTTAATGCAAGTTGGCATAGTTTAGCCACCATGGTCGTCTAGAAATGAAACTAATGTTGTTCCTCCCTCAGGTTAACATTTCTGATTTTGTTTCGGAGCTGATCACGGTTAATGAATTATGCCAATTCAGGGCTCGAATTGTCTTAGAAAAATTGCATAGCAGAAATGCGATGCAAAATACAAATTTGCGTAGCAGTCATGACAAAATGATTAGCAACTTTTAAAGAATAATTTATTTAGTAAAAAAAATACAAAAAGTTCACTTTATTTGAAACAACAGCCATTTTTGTTTCACTTTTACTATTATGCTACATGCACGGATGCTTGGTCAAGACTATGGCATCAGATTTTATTTGGGAAACAAACAGCCAGTTTCCAAATGGAATGTGGTTGGAGCCAAATACAAAAGCAGAAAATTAAAAAAATG